>JANAVB010005999.1:3635500-3779685 GCA_029216955.1 Iris pallida | reverse complement strand
TTATTTATTTTTTTACTTAACTTCAACTCACTTTAAGTCACTTCACCCTCAATCAAAGCACACCCATGCAAATATCATTTCCGTTTTGAGTATTATTAGAGCATCTCCAACCCTATGTGACTTTGGAAAAAAGTTGTTGCCACATAGGAATGACAAAATTTTATTCAAAAGTTCTTCTCCAATGCAATTGTCAAGTCAATTGTGAAGCTTATGTGGCAAAAATTAAAGAAGACATTGTGAAGTTGATTGTCTTGTTCTAGACAATGCACTTGACAATGTCTTCTCTTCCATGTCCAATTATGAATAAAAAATATTAGAAAAAAGAAAGAAGATGAGTAGTTGTCTTAAAAGTTGCCTTGGAAGTTGGAAAAAATAATTTTTATTGTCTCCTCAATACTTTTGCATTGGAGAGAGTTTTTCTATCTCATTGTCTTTTGAGATATAATTTGCCACATAAACAAGACATTGTCTTGTGGCTCATGCCACATAGGAGCCACCTAAGACTACAACACTTAACAAGACAATAGGTTGGAGATGCTCTTAGCCTATAAGCAATGTTGCTTATAGGCTACTAGTATTACATTATGCTATTATTAGCATAAGTTCGTTACAAGTTGTGCGATTGTTACAATTGTTACAAGTTACGTGATTGTTACAACTTGAGTATTATTAGCCTATAAGCAACATGTATACAAGTTGTGCAATCGTACACTGTCTGAAAAATCGAAAGGCTCCAAATTTTTTGACATTTGTGATATTACTAATGTAAAATCTTCATTTTAAGATTTATGCCTTCATTTTAAGAAACTGCAGTAATATGACTATTAGAATGTTAAAAAAAAACTTTTTTTTAAAGGGGTTAAAAATAAATGTATTTCTTTATTATATACATGTCCCTTAAAATGTGAGAAATGACCTCGAGCAAAAAACTGCACTCGCATATCAGCACCTTAGGGGTTGTTTGGATACTTGTAATTCATTCGAAGTGTGAAATTGTGATTTCAATATTTTGTAATACAATGGACTTGCAATGAAAGTGTGATTGTATAACTTTTCAAAATATATTTGGATATATATCATTTTGCTTGGATCAACATGAAAGTGTAGGTGAGAATTAAATAAGAGCATAGCGCATCGGAATTGCAATTCATTTATCCTGTACACGCTCTAACAAACTTGCCATACGGTATTATTGCGTTCTTAGTAACTTCACAGTCTGCAAAGGCGTTCGCTGTAGATGACAAGAGATTACGTCCGCTGAAAAGGCGTTCCCTTTGGATTGGTATGGACTCCTTTCGGATTGAACATGGCGACCTAAAACTCCTAGAACTTCCGTTTTATGGGAGATTTTTATTATTGATAAACCTCTACTCTTTATAATGCGGCTTGAAAACGGTCCAGAAATAAGTCGTCCAAAACGTATGTATATCATCCACCATTCATTTTATTAAAAATAACGGATAAAAAAACTCTCCCTTTTAAGCACAAAAAATATTTACAAACTAAATTTAAAATGTTTAAAAATTAAATTTAAAGTAAAAAATATTAAAATATTAAAATTGTTTTACAAATCTAAATTTAAATATATTTTAAATATTTGAACTATCTTTAACTATAGCATAAAAAGCTTTTAAGTGCGTTGCAGGTGAATTTACTAGTATAAATAGAGGAGACAAACGATCCTGTTTGTGTATATTTGGATAAGGCAACCAATTATTTGTTGTTATCGTTTACATCAAAATGTTATTAATTACTTGAGAGTCTAACAAATAAGTAAAATAACCTATGGTTATTTCATTTGCAACTATCATTTTTTTTTTTTTTTTTTTTTGCAATAGAACTATAGAAGGGACTTGCAAGATAATTATACTCAATGCCAGATATCCATGCATATTTCTAGGGGTGAGGATACGGTTTATTCGGTATCAAACGAATCAAAATAGTCAAAACAAAAAAACCAATTTTAAAAATTCAAAACCGAAATCGAACCGAAATTAGCCAAAATCGAATCCGAACCGGACGGAATAACAATTTGTTCCGTTTGTTTGGTTGGAGTATTTATATTATTTAAGGGTCGGGTCCAAAGTTATGATCATAATTAAAGTCTGTTAAAATTATAATTTTTATGGACACATTTGTTATATTTTAAAGTTGTGCCAAAAGTTGTACTAGTTGTCAAATTATTAAAGTTGAATTTCCAAACATATACATAAAATTATTATCTATACTACTATATAATGAGAAAACTTGAACTTCACTGTGAAACTTTTCGTTCCAAATATACCCTTAGATATTTTACTAATTCAAAGTATTCACTAAAGTTAACAAGGGCATCTAGGTAATTATGGGAGGTGTCATTTGGTCTTCCTAAATAATCTTACATGATATATCTATACTACTATAATGAGAAAACTTGAGCTTCATCGTGAAACTTTTCTTTCCAAATATACCCTTAGATATGTTTATTAATTAAAAGTATTCACTAAAGTTAACAAGGCCAGTTAGGTAATTATGGGAGGTGTCATTTGGTCTTCATAATACTCTTGCATGATATATTAATATAATAAAATATATACTACTATATAATGAGAAAACTTGAGCTTCATCGTGAAACTTTTCTTTCCAAATATACCCTTAGATATGTTTATTAATTAAAAGTATTCACTAAAGTTAACAAGGGCAGCTAGATAATTATGGAGGTGTCATTTGGTCTTCCTAAATACTATTGCATGATATATTAATATAATAATAATTTTAGAATAATTAAGATAGTTGTCTTTTAGTCTTCCAAAGTGCTCTTAATAAAAATAGAATAACTATAACAATTTTCTAATAATAATCTATAAAATATGTGCAACGCACGTGCATATAGTATATATAATGTGGAAAGTATGCTTCACCGTGAAAGTTTTTATTCCAAAAATGTTCTCATCTATATTTACTAATTAAAATGTTCATTACATTTAATATGGATAGTTATGTAATTATGTATATAAAAAAATTAAAAGGTTGTTTACTCTTCTCAAGTATTATAAAATACGTGCGGCATATATATAGGAAGCGGATCAAAAGTCCCTCTTAGAAAACCCCCTAAAAATCCCCTCACACTAATTCATAATTTAATGTTAATATTAATATTAATATTAATGTTAATATTAAGTTTAATGTTAATATTAATGTTAATATTAACATTAAATACTAAAATTAACATTAAATTTAACATTAAATTAATATTAACATTAACATTAACATTAATATTAACATTAACATTAACATTAATATAAAAATTATATTAACATTAATATTAACATTAATATTACGGATTAGAGTGAGGGGGGTTTTTAGGGGGTTTTCTAAGGGGGGCTTTTGATCCGCTCCCATATATATATATATTATATATATATATATATATATATATATATATATATATATATATATATATATATATATATTATATATATTATATATATATATATATATATATATATTGTATATTGTGTGTGTGTGCGCGCGCGCATGCGTGCTGTCGGTGGGATGCTTGGGCTCAATTTGTTTGATTTTTGAGTAGTCATAATTTTTATTTTACGGCTATATATATATAATATTATATATATATATATATTTGAAAATTCCACGCACACACACAGTTGGGAGGCTCGAACCTTGTCGGCCCTTCCGGGTGTCCGTTCTAATACCACTAGGCTAGAGAGCTCGAAATATATATATATATATATATATATATATATATATATATTATATATATATATATATATATATATATATAAAAATATATATATATATATATATATATTGGGAAACGGAGAATTTTATACAAAGCGAAACAGGGGTGCCGGGAGATGGCCCAAGCACCAACAAAACCTCCACTCGTAGGACCCTACCTACAAAGCCAAAACGAGGGAGCAAAACCGGCCGGGAGAAACCGGGGGGGGGGGGGGGGAGAGCAAAAGAAGAGGGGTGCGGGGGGGAAAGGGGACGGGAAGAGCCCGCCCGTCCCGAGCTAAGGGATACTTAAAGAGTGGGATCTGCTTCTTCCCCTTGCTGGAGGAGCGCAGGACCCTAGGCGGGACAGACACCGCTGCAAACTGCGTAGCTGCCAGCTTTGGCTGCACCTCCCGCGTTTCATTGGGCAACTTTGGAGTCGGGAATTTGTCTGCAAAATAGGTCTCCAAGTTGATGTGTTCGTTGTTGTGTATGCCCAGAGCTGCGTCAAGGCCTGCTCGACCTCTAGCATTCTGGGTAGGATCGTGTAAGCTAGATCGGGGTTTTCGTCCAAGTTGCGAAAGACGTAGAGTTCCCGGAGAGCCTCTTCCGGGGAGCAAACAGTAGCAATCCGCTCGAAAAAGTCCCGATATTGGATTGGGGATTCACTGAGCGACGATGCTAGTGCGGCAGCGGTGATATCTAGGTTGAGTGCTGGATCAGAATCGACGGGGCCAGCGGGGGGTGAGGTGCTCGAGTTGGGGTCATCGGTTGGGGACCGGTGCAGGGGGCTGCGATCGGGACTCCTGAGAAATGTTGTGGATCCACGGCCTCAGAGAATCCAGAGGTCTCCTGCTGACGGACCTGAGGAAATGCTGGCTGGAAGCGGACATGATGTTGTGCTCGGACTGATCTGCAGTGGTGCCCTGAGCCAGGCTAGCAGACTGATTGGCGGTGTCAATGGCTACGAGTTTTTGGCCTTGGTTGGGGGGGTGTGCTGAGCTGTTAGGGATGGAGAGCTCCGCTGGATCATCTGTGGCGACCTGAGTGAGGGCGTCGAATTGGTTGGCGGTGAACAGCGGAGCAGGAGGGGTGTGTGGGTGAAGCCCGATATACGTGGCCCCTGGACAAGCGGCTGGCTCCAGGGGTGCGCTAGGTGTAACCCCTCTTCCCAGAATTTTTATAATATATTTTATTTTATTTATTTGGAATTAAATGATAATTTTTATATTTTATAAATAATTATTTGGTTAATTTTTACGGTAGATAATTTTAGCCATAGTGAAAGTTTGGAGTACAAGACGACTAGAAATCGTGGCACGGATAGTGCGATGGCGTGCTTTGACTAGAGTATTAGCCCTGTAGGGAAGGCCAAGCCATAGTGATGTCCTAACTAGGAAACCAGGCTAAGTTGCGACATAACCCTTACCGAAGGTATTTATTTATTATTTATATTATTGAGTTTTGGGGAGATTGGTGATACCATTTTAGTCCGGACTTGACCCGAACTAAGCCCAAGTCCATGTAGGTCATGCGACACGTCCAATGACATTCGTGTCGATGTATCTTGGTATGATGGTGTCGTATTCTGTGTTAATGATATAAAAATATTTTCTAAGTATTCTTATTTAAATATTATTATTAGTGTGATCCAGTGACCATTGTATAAAGTAGGTCCTTGTATACTTGGAGATTATTAGATTGCACAAAATGGTATATACACCATCATGGATTTATTGAGTTACGTTATTTATTATTATTGATATTATATTATTTTATTTTCTATATAATTGAGGTTATTAATATATAACATTATTTTATTGTTGCTGGTTAAATTATTTTGGCAAATAAATGTATACATATATGCCTAATTATAAATAGGCTCTACATAGGAATATATATGCTATTGGATTTTATTTAGAATTTTATAGAGTATTATATTAGTGTATATATATATGACTATATATAAATAGATATGATATATATAGTGTATAATATATAGTGTATTTTATAGAGTATATTAGATAAGTATATGTATATATGAATATATATAGATAGATATGAACATATATATATTTTTTTATGTATATATATATATAATATATATATATATATATATATATATATATATATATATATATATATATATATATTATATATATATATATCCATTAACTCATATATTATATATATATATATATATATTTTTTTATATATATCATATATATATATATAAATATGAGTTAATGGATATATATATATATATATATAATATATAGATATATATATATATATATAATATATTATATATATATATATATCTAATATATATATATAAATATGAGTTAATGGATATATATATATATATTATATATATATTATATAATATATATATATATATTATATATATATATATATATATATATTTATATATATGTAGGAAAAAATATATATATATATATATATATATATGTAGGAAAAAAAAGAGAAGAAAAAAAAAAAAAGGAAAAACCAACCCAGCTGAGCTCCCCATGAGCCCAGCCCGAGTCAACCCCCCCCCAGGCCGAGAACATTTCCCCCACAGGCCTGCTCAGCCGCACCCCTAACAACCCAGAAGCCACATGTAATACTAATATGTGCGTATATTATAACAGAGTATCGAGAGAGAGCGCGAGAGTCCATAGAGAGGGAACCCTAGCCGCGCCACATCGACCCAGTCATCTGGACGAACCGCCTAGTCCCCGGCGACCTCACCCAGCCTAGAGCGCCGCCGCGCGCGGCCACGACACGTCGGAGCGCGCGCAACAGTGCCGGCAGTGACAGCAGTACGCAGTGCACGGGATGGTTTTTGCGGCGACCGTTCATCGCGTACACGCAATCTTTTCACGTGCCACTTCCTCAGGTAAAGCCCCGACATAACCCTCTCGAACTCTTATTAGTTAGATCATGTTGATACGTACTAGTTCGATCGTAAATCGAGTTCCAAAACTCGGAAAAACCTGTCCAAACAGGACAGGAAACCCCTCTCGAACCCCAACTTGGAAGCCAGATTACAACCCATACATTAGAGTTTTTGAGAATCTAACTTGACATAATTGTAGACAACCTAAGCGAGATTAAAACCCAACTGGTAGTTCTTATTTTCAGTAAATATGCATGAAGTTATTCGGTTACGAAGTTTGTGAAAAACCTGTTTTCAAAAATATAGAAAATTGGAAAATCGCTCGAGACGACGTGTGTCCCGCCAATCCGGACAACGTGGTCGCGCACCGTAAGTATCAAAAGGTGCGTAACAGCTTCGTGGTCGTGTGGACTTTGGCGGAATTCAAATTGGTCGCGTGTGCGCGACGAATTTGATGCGTATCCGTCAAAATTTACCGTATCGTGCACGTTGCAAATTTCTCAATTACTTTGTGCACGTTCGTCAGATCGAGACAAAACTTGTGCCAACAAGACCGTATCATTTTTCTGGTCCTGCATGCCAAGTTTGGTCCGATTCTGAGACCGTTGATAAAATTACCGTTTTGCGGGCCCCACGGTTCCACTCAACGGGCGATTTGTGCACGGCCCGCCGGAATCCAACTTTGGACATACGGTTGGGTTCGTATCAAAAAATTGGATCTGTAGACATAAAGTTTGACGACTTTAGAGACCGTTGACTCTGGCACGCTTTTTGGTGCAAAGCGGGTCCAACGACGGACACCGTTTTGGCCCGAAATTACCGTTTTACCCCTGTGTCCAGAATTGGACTTAAGGACAGGCAATCCTAGCTAATTTGACCATTCTAAAAATAATGGTAATGTTTATTTCAGCTTTCGGGGACTGTTGTACGGGTTTTGACTATTGTGGCACATTGAGTAGTTCAGACTGTCGGTTTTACCAGCAGAGGACCACAGGCGAGTACAGTTTATTGTCTGCATTTCGATATTGATCTTTACTATATTTCATTGATTAGTCATTAGTTATGTGATTATTTCTATTATAAATTGTTGAGTCGGGAATGAGAAGTACCAAGGATGTGTGATCTGACCTTAGACCGTGTAGACCGTGTAGACCGTGTTGCATTTATTTCTTGTAGACAGTATAGACAGTGATTTATTTATTTCTTGTAGACAGTGTAGACAGTGATTTATTTATTGTAAAGTAGACAGTGTAGACCGTGATTATTACTACATTTAAACTGTGTAGATCGTGATTATTATTTGTAGACAGTGTTTCTTTATTGCATATTTTCTGTAGACCGTGTAACTGTAGACCGTGTAACCTTAGACCGTGTAGACCGTGTCGCATAATTGTCCCGAGACCGATCACATATCAAAGGTACTTCTAACAGTTGGAAAAAGTATTTAGTGTCTATTTATTTATTATTGGTTTTCTGTATTTCATGTTTATTTTCAAAACTCATTATTGATGTCTAACCTTTGTTTTATAGTCATTTTCTTTATTGAAATTGCTTTCAGTGAATTGTGCTCGTTCCATTCCTGACTGGAAACCAACATTTTCAGGTTAGCCGTGGATTCACTTAGCATGGGGGATACGGGGATACTTGCAGACAAAAGCCTAGAAACTAGCTAGATAGCGGAGTTGTAGTCATTCCAATATTGTACAAGTTTATATTTTTCTATAAATGTAAAACTTGTGATCATTGTAAGTTAAATTAATTATGTGAATGAGTATTATTATGATTTTGATCTTCATGGCCGTGACAGCGTTCTACCGCCGACACTGCGGCGTAGGCTGGCTTGGACACGTCTCGTATCCGTTTAAAAAAATGGGTACGGGTCGTGACAAGTTTTTGTGGTGGCCCATGCAGGTCAGTCTTCGCAAATCACGTGAACTCGTGATAGTACTTAAGTTAGTCGTATTGCGAGCCTGCGACTAGAAATGCTCATTCACGAATTAGAAATTAATTAATTTACGAGAATGACTAGGACTAGGAGTCCCTTATACAAATTTACCAATGGGTAGTCTAGGCCATGCAATGTAGATAAGGAGTATTATTTTTGATAGTTTATCAGATCCCCATAGGTACATTATTATCTCTTGATACGACGATGTAATCCAATTTGGATAGTTTATTCCCTTGGTAAGGCAGGGCTTCGTAGAATTATGATCTAGCCTTGATAGATTATTCAATTCATTCTCTTGCCTCTTGGATATCATCACCATATCTTAGTTTGAATTGTCGATTTAAAATCCTATTTGCCGTAAGGGAATAGTTTATAATTCCTAATTCGGTTATTCAAATGTAAATCTCGAGTTAGACTGATCCAAAAATTTTCTTCCATGGTTCGAATACACATGAAAGAGATACCAGAATGTTTGTAGTTCTTTGTCTTCAGTTTATTCCTCCCTGTGCAATCTGTTATTTCAAAGATTGTGACTGATAGGACAAATATTTATGTCTTATTTCATAGTCAACTTGTTTGAATCTCTAGAAGCTCAAGATTTATTTACAGATATAGTTACGAGAATGTTAGTTAACTCATACTGGCAGGACAGCAGCGCACTGTCGCCATTTATTTAAATTTTGGAGACTAAGGATTCACTGCAGCCAGCAGCGCACTGGCGAGACACAACCCCTAGAGGTGAAATTAGTTTAAGAAAATATAGGTGATGGGATATTGCCAAAACTATGGCTAGTGGTCCTCTCTTAATCGTTGATACCCTTGAGCCAATATTGGGTAGAGTTAAGAGGTGTTCGATTTTGTATCATGTTGAGTTACGAAACCAAGGGTTTACCACAGCCAGAGTATGCGGGCGAGGCGTAATCCGCGGTGAAATGACTTCAAACATGAATACAAGTTTGGGATACCATGGAGGATAGGACAGTGCCCTGTATGTTCTATAAGATCCGAAGCCAATAGTAGTGGAAGTTCTGTGAGATTGGGTAGCGTGTCTCCCGATCTAGCATTCCGTGGTCCTTGTGACCTATCGACGAGGAATTGTTTGACGCCAATAGGTTTACCTAGAATATAGAGTTTAGAGGTTCATAACCCATTAGTCGCCAAGGCATTATGAATAAGAAGATAGTAGGATAACCGTGTAAGCAAGAACGCCGGGTAAGGTTTGATTCTCACAAAACTCAAACTACTTGTAACTCTTTTCAAATTCTCGCGTACTTGTAATTTGACTATTTTGACCAATGTTGCTATCACAGCCTAGTTTTGCAAGCTTACTCTTATCGGGCTTGATTCAAGACATATGTTTATTGGGGACGCCCACTAACTTATTGTCTAATCAGAATCAGTGTATTATGGTCTGATCAACCATGATGCATTTGGTTCGCACTTTATTTAATTACCCTACGTGGATTGAGATATAGATATCTCTAGGGTCTCATCCACGACTGCATTGACAATTCCTCTTGAATTATATGTTCGTCCTTGAATCACGAAATTGTATTCAGTAACATCTCCCTTGAATTCTTTATTGTTTTTGTCTTTCACCGATTTGGAAAGACGAAAGCTCGTGATGGTAGAGAGATACAGAGTATTTCCATGGCTATGATAATGGTAGGCACAAGTGTAGCTACCAACGGCCAGTCATGTGATTGAGTTACTCGTTCTCCCATCGACCCTTAAACTACTATTGAGACTTTCGAGCCATCTGAAATTGAGAACGATTAGGGTTTTACCCTTGTGAAACCCGTGAAATTTTAGACTGCATTTTAATTTTTTATGTGCTAGAATAATATCTAAATTGTAAATTTATGAAAAGTATTTTTAAAAAAAAATATATATAGTTCACATGGATTTTTTGTATGTCAACCAGACCCGAATCCACTTCGAACCCGATTGGAGACTAAAATTATTTTTATATATTGAAATAGGATTTTAAAATGTTAATCATATTTTTAAAAGGAAATTATTGTTATAGTCCATATTTTAATTGCCTTATAATTTCCTAGCCAAAGCTTTTAATTATTTTTAGCCTGGCCTCAAACCCAAGCCAAACCATTTTTCCTAACTCATTATTCTTAAGGCCCAATAGTCCCAAACCCATTAAGGATTTATTAAGCCATTTCTTATATCAAGTCCAGCCCATTCTTTTAGGCCTTAAGCCTTAAGTTTTATTTGAGCTTTAGCTCTAAAGCTTGCTGGAAACATTCATTGTTCTAATTAAATGGGTTTCCATTCTTTTGCTTCTGTGGAGGAACCGAAGCTTCTTCGGCTTCATCTTCTCCAAACCGATCAAAACCGATCGGCCCTTCCTCTTCCCTGGCCACCGGAGTTAATGTTGGAGAGACCTTTCTCCTCCCTCAAATGGTAACTTCCCCTCTCACTCCTCCTATAAAACCCCTTCACTCCACCCTTCTTCCCATCATTCCATTCTTTTCCCAAATTCCACTCAAATTCCTAGAAACCCGACGTTTCCGGCGAGATCGACCCCGGCCGAGCACTCTCCGGAACCCTAGCCCGATCCGACACCGGCGCCCGACCTCCGACCCCCGGGCCGCACCCGACCGGCGCCGCTCCCCGCGCGGCCCTCCGCCGCCGCTGACGCCGACGCTCGCCCCGGCCAGGCCGCCCGCACGTCCCCGTGCGTGTTCTGTCGCCCGATCGCGAAGCTTCCCTTCGCTGTTCCGTCCGCTTCCCGGTGCGGACCCGTTTCCGTTCCGCTTCGGTTTCGGTACACTCTGACCCGATAAATTCTTTTACTGTCTATGATGAATTGGTCCAACCCAATTCCAGTAGGAATTCGGGATTTCGGTTCGGTTCCGTTCCGTTTTCGGTTTCGTATTTTTCGTCTATTTTGGAAGTTATGTTCTGTGGATTTTTAGGAAAAATATATGCTGTGGTTATATTCTGTGGAGTTTTCCGATACTGCGGGATTTCCGTTTCATTCTCGGGTTTCCGAGAAAATTTCGGGAATAATTCTGGGAATAGTTTTTATATATAAAATTTGGTTTCTGTCTTTGGATTGGGTTCTCTGGAATGTGGGTTTGGAAAATAATGGTTCTGTATATATTTTCGGGTTGGGAATATTTTTGCAGGAAAACCGGAACATTTTCCCAGTTTTTGGTTTGACCGAAAACAGGAGGAATACTGCCGAAATTTTTGGGAAGTTTAATAAAATGATTTTTAAAATGATTTTCGGATTAAATATTATTTTAATAATATTTTTGGGCGACGACCTTAATGGTCAATGGGCCCCAGCGAAATGCAAACGCACCGGTTCGACCGGACGTTGAGGCAGAGTAGTTAAAAATGAAATTTTGGACCAGAGTCTGAGACTTCATTCTTATTTTACATTTTTAATTAGAAATTTTTGTTATTATTTTTTTGTAGGCAATTTACGGGACTAACCTTTTTCTCTTATTTTAATTCATGTAAAAAAATATTGTAAGGGCATAAGCCCAATTCTTATTTTGTTAATTGTGGTCTGTAATAAGTAAGTAGTGTAGCACTTATCTTTATTTTCTGGTTGTGGTTTTGTATACGTAAAATGGTAGAATAGAAATTTTATGTATATTCTCATAAATAATTAGGAATATTTATAAACTCATAATTTTCTCACTTAAAAAGATAAGTAATTATTTATATACAAAAATACAAAGTTTTATCAAATAAAAGGATAATTGTAAGTTTTCCAAAAGAGAAATGTTAAATTGATTTTCTTGGTAAATAATAACTCATCTAGAAAGATCGTGTTTTGTTAATAAAGAAGTAAAATTTGACTAGGAAAGACAAATAGAAATTGTAACTAGACAGCTTGAGATTGCTTCTGAAACGAGTTTCCCGGAAATGTAGGATTTCAAGGAAGAGCGTAACTTACCAAATACCGAAGTACCAACTCTTCAAACCCGGAAATTAAGGCAAGTACATTTTATGTAAATTTTACAATCATTTTACAATTGTTTCATTGCAATTTTAAACCACCATTATACACGAACTCCTTTGGGAGCATTGATTGTACTGTTGGGGACTGGGGGAGTAGAATAGTGGATATGACCAATTCCAACCTTAGGATAATGACTGTGTTAGCTTTCCCCTCTTCACACGGGGACAAGCCATACCGTATCGCTAGGATACTACTGTAACCCAATCCGGTCATATTCATTATCTATTCACATCACTGTACTGAATTATTTCAAAACTGTTCATCTTTAAAATTGTTTAAAAGTGCATGTCATAAATTGTATTTTAATTGTTAAAAGTTTGCATGAATTGTACTTTGCTCCCTCCTGACTGGAGATAACATTTTAGGTATTACTGAGGATCTGGAGATGATGATCAATAGCTATTATGATCCTGACTTGTACCCGGCGGTACTCCCAGCGATGATGATGTTGTGGGCTCCATAGATGCTACATTAGTTGAGAGTTTAGTTGTTTCTTTATTTCCAGTTTATGAACTTTGTATTGAAAGACAAGTTTTTATTATCGTAAATTAAATGTTGTGGCAACTTTTAAATTCAAGCTTGTTGTTGAAATGACCTGCAATATGGATTACAGCTTACTGCCGCCGTCTCATCAACGGCGCAGGCTGGGCATGATCCGATTCGACCCAAGTATTTGGGGACCGGGTCGTGACATGTTTTTAGTGGTGGCCCATGCAGGTCTCTCAACAACTTAGGAAAACTTAGAAACAATTAGGAACACTAGAACATCATATTGCCACAACTTAGGACCGATATATCTTAATAAATATTTTGCTTGATTATAGACGGGTAGGATACCTTGCTTATGTTTATGTCCTAAACCTTTCCAGACCATGGCCATTAATGAGAATGACAATGTTGGAGATGAGTTGTCACCTCAACATACCACACCACCACCTTCCCTGTTCAGTCCAGATCCTACTCTGCGACTTTCTGATCGCCATCATAATGCTGGAGACGCTCAAGTTCATCAGACGATGGATCCTTCAGGCTCGAGGACTGGACTGCGGACGGAGATGCTTGTCCCACCTGCCCCGCCGCTTCCAGTGAACCCCTCTGAACTCATAAGTTTGCTGCGGGAAATGCTAGCTACTCAGAGGGCTGAAGCTGAATCTCATCGCGAGCAGAACGCGATTATGAAGGAAGGAATGGAGAACTCCCACAATGTAGCTATGGCTGCACTTGGAAGGAGAGAAGTGAACCCAGAAGAGCCTAGACCAGCTAAGGTAAGTGCCATTCTAGAGGATAAATTTTAGTAATTTTTTTTTTTTTGAGACCATTAATAGTGATTAGAGATCATATTATGGTAAGGTGGGGGATATTGAGAGCTTCAAGAAGCAGAACCCTCGACCTTTCAAGGGAACCGAGGGAATTGTCTATGCTGACGAATGGCTCGACAGTATGGAACGTCTCCTGAGCGTCGCACGACTTCCAGAAGACCTTAAGGCAGAAGCTGTAGGACTCCAACTGCAGAATATAGCTAGCACCTGGTATCGGAATGAACCCCGACTCCAGGATAGGCAGGTCGATTGGGACACCTTCAAGAAGTTGTTCCAGAGGAAATTCTTCCCAACTTCTGAGATGCGGGAGATGGAGCGACAATTCCAGAACCTGAAGCAAGGCAATATGACTGTGGGAGAGTATGCGGCAGAATTCGGCCAGCTCAGCCGATTTGCCAAGAACATGGTGGCTGATCCTGCTGATCGTGCTGAACGATTCAAGTATGGACTTAGAGAGGAGATTCGCACTCATGTGATCTCTGGTGGAGCTAAGACTTATGAGAAGATTCTGGAGAGAGCCCAAGACATAGAGAAGAGTCAACCTGCCCGCTCGAAGAGAGATTATCCTGGAACTAGCAACTTCCAGGGTAATCAGAAGAAGCCCAACAACACAACAGCAGCAACAATAACAAAACCGTCCTCAGCACCAGCAGGCGAGGAACAATGAAAGAGCACCCCAGAGGCAGATTCCTATCTGCGACTTTTGCAAGAGGCCGGGACATCTGGCAAACATCTGCAGGAAGGACTAGGGCAATGTCTGATCTGTGGGTCTTCCACCCATCAAGTGAGGGATTGTCCCTTGTCAAACAACAAGGCTGGAGGAAATCAGCAGAAAGGACCTTGCCCACTCACAGCAGCAACAATTTGGGCAGCATCAGAAGACGGGGCGAGCTTTTGCCCTAAACTGCAGAGGAACCAGAGCTGGAGCAGGAACCTAATGCGGATGTCATATCAGGTTACATTTATGTACATTCTCATCCTGCATTAGCTTTATTCGACTCTGGTGCAACACACAGTTTCATAGCAACCAAATTTATCTCTGCACATCACATAGTTACGGGCTTTAGCAAGAGAATATGTAGGGTTATGACTGGAGGTGGACCCCTACCTATAACGGAGACTTGTAATTGTCCCATTACAATTTCTGAACATAAGTTTGTAGCACCTTTGTTGGTGATGCCCTTGCCCAACTATGATATAGTCCTTGGAATGGACTGGTTGAGCAAGCAGCATGCGCTGATAGATTGCCACAGAGGATGTGTGATCTTCAGTCCACCTGGCGGACCAGAGTTTGAAGTCTCTAGAGCTCCGGAGGTTATGGAAAGTATTGTCTACTCTATTTCTGAAGAACCTGAACCACCTCACCCTATCATAGCGGAATTCATGGATGTTTTCCCTGATAGTCTGCCTGGGCTACCCCCAGATCGGGACATAGAATTCACTATTGATTTAGTCCCTGGCTCTCCACCGATCTCTAAGGGATGTTATAGAGTCAACCCGAAGGAGGCCAAAGAGATGAAGGAGCAGATCAACGAACTGAAGGCTCTTGGATTCATTCGAGACGGAGCTTCACCCTGGGGAGCACCTGTCTTGTTTGTACCCAAGAAGGATGGAACGGTGAGGATGTGCATCGACTACCGGGCGCTGAACAATGTCACAATCAAGAACAAGTACCCTCTGCCCGGATCGATGACTTATTTGACCAGTTGAGTGGAGCCAAGGTGTTTTCCAAGATTGATCTCAGGTCTGGCTATCATCAGATCAAGGTCAGGAAGGAAGACATTCCCAAGACGGCATTCAACACCAAGTACGGGCAGTTCGAATTCTTGGTCATGCCGTTTGGTTTGACGAATGCTCCTGCTGTGTTCATGAACCTTATGAATAAGGTTTTTCCATGATACTTAGACCAGTTTGTCGTTGTCTTCATTGATGACATACTGATCTATTCAAAGACGAAGGAGGAGCACGAAGAGCACCTCAGGAAAGTTCTGGAAACTTTGAGGAAGGAGAAGCTGTACGGTAAGCTATCCAAGTGTGAATTCTTTCTAGACAAGGTGGATTTTCTTGGCCATGTTGTCACAGGAGAAGGAATTTCTGTGGACCCTAAGAAGATAGCTGCTGTGGAGAAGTGGCCTACCCCAAGCTCAGTTGCTGACATCAGAAGTTTCTTGGGCTTGGCGGGCTACTACCGAAAGTTTGTGAAGGATTTTGCTAGAATTGCTGAACCAATGACAAAGCTGACTCGGAAGAATGAGGAATTCATCTGGACGGAGGACTGCCAAGCAGCGTTCGAGGAGTTGAAGAAGAGGCTCACTACAGCACCAATCCTTGCGCTACCCGCAGGATCCGGTGGTTTCACAATTTATAGTGACGCCTCAGGCAAAGGACTGGGTTGCGTTCTTCAACAACATGGGAAAGTGATTGCTTATGCATCTAGGCAATTACGGACTCATGAGAAAACTATCCCACTCATGATCTGGAGCTTGCTGCAGTCATCTTTGCGTTGAAGCTTTGGAAACACTATTTGTATGGAGAGAGAGTGGAGATATACACAGACCACAAAAGTCTGAAGTATGTTTTCACTCAGAAGGAGTTAAACATGAGGCAAAGGCGATGGCTGGAGTTAATGAAGGATTTTGACATCGACTTGCAATACCACCCGGGTAAGGCTAATGTGGTCGCTGATGCACTTAGTCGATACCCAGTGGCGATGTTCTTAACCAAGGAGAGGCACCTGCTGGAGGACATCGAGAAGCTTGGACTGGAGATTGTACTACCTGGAAGGAAGGAACTGGATGCTGATTCGGTGATGATGAAGTTGCAAGTGAGTTCGTACCTGATGGACAGAGTCAAGGAGACGCAATTTCAAGACGAGGCACTTTGCAAGCTGAGAGATCAAGTGTTAGCAGGAACACTGGAGGGTTTCTCAATCGCCAGTGATGGAGCTTTGAAGAATGGTACAAGGCTTTGTGTACCGTCTGGCGAACTGAGGAACGGTTGATGAAGGAAGCGCATCAGTCTCAATATTCCATACATCCTGGAGCCAATAAGATGTATCGGGATATGCGCACTATTGTCTGGTGGAGTGGAATGAAGAAAGATGTCACCAGGTATGTCGCTAGATGCTTGATTTGTCAACAAGTAAAGGCTAGTAGACAGAGACCTGCAGGACTTCTACAACCACTGGACATTCCAGAATGGAAGTGGGAGCACATCACGATGGATTTCGTGTCAGGACTGCCTCGTTCTCAAGGAGGGAAGGACGCCATTTGGGTAATAGTGGACCGACTAACCAAGTCAGCTCACTTTATTCCCTTCAAAGTGGGTTTATCCACTGAGAAGTTGGCAGCATTATACATGCGGCACATCTACCGGATTCATGGAGTACCGGTAAGCATTGTATCTGATCGAGACACTCGTTTTACCTCACATTTTTGGAAAAGTTTGCATGACAGCTTGGGGACTCAGTTGAAATTCAGCACGGCTTATCCCCCCCAGATGGGCAATCTGAGAGGACAATTCAGACACTTGAATATATTGCGATCTTGTGTCTTAGAATTTGGAGGATCGTGGGAAGACCATCTGCACTTGGTAGAGTTTTCTTATAATAACAGCTACCAAGCCAGTATTGGTATGACCCCGTTTGAAGCTCTTTATGGACGTCGTTGCCGTACACCATTGGCATGGGACGACGTTGGTGAAAGAGTACTGCTGGGTCCTGAAATGGTGACTGACGCAGCAGAGAAGGTGAAGTTTATCAGAGACAGGCTCAGGATTGCTCAAGACAGACAGAAACACTGGGCAGACAGCAGTCGTCGACCACTGACATTTGAAGAAGGAGATAAGGTCTTTGTGAAGATTTCTCCTACCAGAGGTACTATCAGATTTGGCAGAGCCGGGAAGCTGAGTCCCAGGTACATTGGTCCGTTCGAAGTTCTGAGCCGGATTGGAGAAGTGGCGTATAGGTTAGCTCTACCAGCTAATCTAGAAGGCGTGCACAACGTCTTTCACGTTTCGCAGCTCAGGGAGTATGTACCTGATGAGAACCACGTTCTGGACCATTCAGAGTTGGAGATTGGACCGAGCCTCACTATTCCAGAAAAGCCAGTGGCAATATTGGATCGAGGCGAGAAGAAGACCAGAACCTCGGTGACTCCCATAGTTCGAGTGATGTGGAGACATGATTCCCCAGGCGAGTCTACTTGGGAGCGTGAAGATGAGATGCGGGAGAAATACCCGTACTTGTTCGAGATTTGAGGTAATTTCTCAACCTAACTCTTTAAATTTCGAGGACGAAATTTTCTAAGGAGGGAAGGTTGTGAAACCCGTGAAATTTTAGACTGCATTTTAATTTTTTATGTGCTAGAATAATATCTAAATTGTAAATTTATGAAAAGTATTTTTAAAAAATATATATATAGTTCACATGGATTTTTTGTATGTCAACCAGACCCGAATCCACTTCGAACCCGATTGGAGACTAAAATTATTTTTATATATTGAAATAGGATTTTAAAATGTTAATCATATTTTTAAAAGGAAATTATTGTTATAGTCCATATTTTAATTGCCTTATAATTTCCTAGCCAAAGCTTTTAATTATTTTAGCCTGGCCTCAAACCCAAGCCAAACCATTTTTCCTAACTCATTATTCTTAAGGCCCAATAGTCCCAAACCCATTAAGGATTTATTAAGCCATTTCTTATATCAAGTCCAGCCCATTCTTTTAGGCCTTAAGCCTTAAGTTTTATTTGAGCTTTAGCTCTAAAGCTTGCTGGAAACATTCATTGTTCTAATTAAATGGGTTTCCATTCTTTTGCTTCTGTGGAGGAACCGAAGCTTCTTCGGCTTCATCTTCTCCAAACCGATCAAAACCGATCGGCCCTTCCTCTTCCCTGGCCACCGGAGTTAATGTTGGAGAGACCTTTCTCCTCCCTCAAATGGTAACTTCCCCTCTCACTCCTCCTATAAAACCCCTTCACTCCACCCTTCTTCCCATCATTCCATTCTTTTCCCAAATTCCACTCAAATTCCTAGATCAACCCGACGTTTCCGGCGAGATCGACCCCGGCCGAGCACTCTCCGGCGAACCCTAGCCCGATCCGACACCGGCGCCCGACCTCCGACCCCCGGGCCGCACCCGACCGGCGCCGCTCCCCGCGCGGCCCTCCGCCGCCGCTGACGCCGACGCTCGCCCCGGCCAGGCCGCCCGCACGTCCCCGTGCGTGTTCTGTCGCCCGATCGCGAAGCTTCCCTTCGCTGTTCCGTCCGCTTCCCGGTGCGGACCCGTTTCCGTTCCGCTTCGGTTTCGGTACACTCTGACCCGATAAATTCTTTTACTGTCTATGATGAATTGGTCCAACCCAATTCCAGTAGGAATTCGGGATTTCGGTTCGGTTCCGTTCCGTTTTCGGTTTCGTATTTTTCGTCTATTTTGGAAGTTATGTTCTGTGGATTTTTAGGAAAAAAATATATGCTGTGGTTATATTCTGTGGAGTTTTCCGATACTGCGGGATTTCCGTTCATTCTCGGGTTTCCGAGAAAATTTCGGGAATAATTCTGGGAATAGTTTTTATATATAAAATTTGGTTTCTGTCTTTGGATTGGGTTCTCTGGAATGTGGGTTTGGAAAATAATGGTTCTGTATATATTTTCGGGTTGGGAATATTTTTGCAGGAAAACCGGAACATTTTCCCAGTTTTTGGTTTGACCGAAAACAGGAGGAATACTGCCGAAATTTTTGGGAAGTTTAATAAAATGATTTATAAAAATGATTTTCGGATTAAATATTATTTTAATAATATTTTTGGGCGACGACCTTAATGGTCAATGGGCCCCAGCGAAATGCAAACGCACCGGTTCGACCGGACGTTGAGGCAGAGTAGTTAAAAATGAAATTTTGGACCAGAGTCTGAGACTTCATTCTTATTTTACATTTTTAATTAGAAATTTTTGTTATTATTTTTTTTTGTAGGCAATTTACGGGACTAACCTTTTTCTCTTATTTTAATTCATGTAAAAAAATATTGTAAGGGCATAAGCCCAATTCTTATTTTGTTAATTGTGGTCTGTAATAAGTAAGTAGTGTAGCACTTATCTTTATTTTCTGGTTGTGGTTTTGTATACGTAAAATGGTAGAATAGAAATTTTATGTATATTCTCATAAATAATTAGGAATATTTATAAACTCATAATTTTCTCACTTAAAAAGATAAGTAATTATTTTATATACAAAAATACAAAGTTTTATCAAATAAAAGGATAATTGTAAGTTTTCCAAAAGAGAAATGTTAAATTGATTTTCTTGGTAAATAATAACTCATCTAGAAAGATCGTGTTTTTGTTAATAAAGAAGTAAAATTTGACTAGGAAAGACAAATAGAAATTGTAACTAGACAGCTTGAGATTGCTTCTGAAACGAGTTTCCCGGAAATGTAGGATTTCAAGGAAGAGCGTAACTTACCAAATACCGAAGTACCAACTCTTCAAACCCGGAAATTAAGGCAAGTACATTTTATGTAAATTTTACAATCATTTTACAATTGTTTCATTGCAATTTTAAACCACCATTATACACGAACTCCTTTGGGAGCATTGATTGTACTGTTGGGGACTGGGGGAGTAGAATAGTGGATATGACCAATTCCAACCTTAGGATAATGACTGTGTTAGCTTTCCCCTCTTCACACGGGGACAAGCCATACCGTATCGCTAGGATACTACTGTAACCCAATCCGGTCATATTCATTATCTATTCACATCACTGTACTGAATTATTTCAAAACTGTTCATCTTTAAAATTGTTTAAAAGTGCATGTCATAAATTGTATTTAATTGTTAAAAGTTTGCATGAATTGTACTTTGCTCCCTCCTGACTGGAGATAACATTTTAGGTATTACTGAGGATCTGGAGATGATGATCAATAGCTATTATGATCCTGACTTGTACCCGGCGGTACTCCCAGCTGATGATGATGTTGTAGCGTCCCCATAGATGCTACATTAGTTGAGAGTTTAGTTGTTTCTTATTTCCAGTTTATGAACTTTGTATTGAAAGACAAGTTTTTATTATCGTAAATTAAATGTTGTGGCAACTTTTAAATTCAAGCTTGTTGTTGAAATGACCTGCAATATGGATTACAGCTTACTGCCGCCGTCTCATCAACGGCGCAGGCTGGGCATGATCCGATTCGACCCAAGTATTTGGGGACCGGGTCGTGACAGAAAAACTAATAAAAGACATCTATCTAGGTGGTGTGAAATATCTGTTTCGACATATGAACGGCTAGGGGGTAAATCTGGCTCACTGCACATGTCGTGTGCAGCTGCTATCATGCAATAATAGACATTTGGGAGATATTTCTGGATAGTTCACATGTGTACTAAGATATTTCCCCTCCCGACTACTCCGTGTGACGAGCGTGTCAACAAGAAGCAAGATATATGTATAGACATGAAATGAAAAGACTACTATGAATCGGAAAGCAATCAGAAAGTGCACTTGCCTGAGGTCCTTAGTTGGAGAAACCAATACTATACCACACAATGAGCCACAATCAATCTGTACATGCAGAAGTCTCCGGATGCTGAAATAAACAGTACCAACGTTCTCAGAATAGTCAAATTAGCTAGGATTGCCTGTCCTTAAGTCCAATTCTGGACACAGGGACAAAACGATAATTTTGGGCAAAAACGATGTACGCAGTTGGACCCGCTTTGCACCAAAAAGCGTACCAGAGTCAACGGTCTCTAAAGTCATTAAACTATATGTCTATGGATCCAGTTTTCTGATACAAACCCAACGTATGTCCAAAGTTAGATTCCGGCGGACCGTGCACAAAATCGCCCGTTGAGTGAGACCGTGGGACCCGCAAAACGACGTCGGATTCAACTGTCTCAGAATTGGACCAAACTTGGCATACAGGACCAGAAAAACGATACGGTTCTGTTGGCACAAGTTTCGTCTCGATCCGATGAGCGTGCACAAAGTAATTGAGAAATTTGCAAAGTGCACGATACGGTGAATTTCGACGGATACGCATCAAATTCGTCGCGCACACGCGACCAATTTGAATTCTGCCAAAGCCCACACGACCACAAAGCCGTTATGCAGCTTTCGATCCTTTCTTTACGCGACCACGTCGTCCGGATTGGCGTGACGCACGTCGTGTGGATAATTTTTATTGTTTTTGAAACAGGTTTTTTGAAAACTTTAACCTAATTTTAAACAGAAAATAAGCCGCTAGAATTAAATCTAAAATTAAGGTTTCAATCTCGGTTAGGTTGTATAAAACTTTGTTCAAGTGGTTTCCCAAAATTCGTGATATCCTGATCGCAATTCGACCGCCAACTTGGCATTTCAGGACAAATTCTGAATCCAGAAATCGAGATTTTTCTCGGTTTTGGAACTAGTTTATCGTCGTGTACAAGGCGAAATAAAACAAAGTATATGAAGGAAAACGAAGTCGGTTAGGTAGTCGACATACCAGAGAAATTCGTTTGTAAAGGCGAACGATGTGGAGGGAGTTCTGTCAACGCGAAGTTGAGTCGCTGCTTCCGCAGTTGCTGCTGTGTTATCTGCTCCGCGTCGGTGTGCGCGCGTGCGCGCGCGGCCCTGTCCGCCGGCGATGGCCCGCCGTGGCCGCGCGGCCGCCGGGGTGGTTCGCCAGGAGGCCACGGGGGCGCGGGTGGTTAGGGTTTGGGGTTTTCGTCCAAGTTCCCTCTCGATCTCATCATATATACATAAGTATATCTATAACTCGTTTAACCGAGAAAGGGGTCTGCAGTTTGGTTTGGCCGAGCGGTTTTTGTAAAAGGGTTTAAGTTGGCTTTTTCTCTTTTAAGCCCCTCTTCTTTCCTTTTTTTTCGTTTTCTTTTTCTGTTTTCCTTTTCTTATTTCTATTTTTCTAATATCTATTTTCTATTTAGTATATATACGTATACGTATATATGTAATCACCAAATAATATCTATATACATGCATATATATTTATATATAAATACTTATATTTATATATTTATATATATATATATATATATATATATATATATATATATATATATATATATATATATATTTATATATATATATATATATAAATATTTATATAAAAAAAATATATATTTATATATAAATACACGCATATATATTTATATACTCATATATACGTTTATATATAATATATATATATATTTTTTTTTTTTTTTATATATAATATATATATAAATACGCATATATACGTATATATCTATACACAAATATATATATATATATATATATATATATATATATATATATATATATATATATATATATATATATATATATATATATATATATATATATATATATATATACGTATACACATGCACATAATTTACCTATATATATATTTATATACACATGCACCATATATTATCCTTTATATTTATCTATCTATATACGCACATATATTATGTAATTTTATATACACATTTTATGTATATATACATAATACTATATATATACCAATACTCATATATACCCAAATATACACATGTATACCTTTATTTAATACATTTACCTATACATACAATTACACACACCTATTATAGTATATTTATAATAAAATAATGTAAAAACAATATTATTAAATAAAAATCCCAATATATAATAATAATAATAATAACAAAATTTAATAACCAATAATGGTATATATCTAACAATTAGCTATGATAATTAATTATTCATAAAATCTAAAAATCACCATTTAATTAAAATAAGTAAAAATAGAAAATTTAAAAAATTTCGGGAAGGGGAGCTACAAGGTCAGATGCAGCTGTATCAGCCGAGGACCCCAGACATCCAATCCTTCAAGAAGATGGGACCCCGAGACTTCAAGGGTACAGAGGGCATCATATATGCTGATGATTGGAGAGAGCACATTGAGGAGATATTCCGATTGGCACAGATACCAGCTGGATTACAGATCGAGGCAGCGGCCAGTCAGATGCAGAATTTGGCCCGTACTTGGTACCAGACGGACCCGAGGGTCGGTACATCATGTCAGAATTGGGCAGCGTTCAAGAAACTATTCAAGGAGAAATTCTTTCCCGATACCGCACTCCGTGCTTTGGAGGCGCAGTTCGAGAGTTTGGTTCAGGGGAACCAGACCGTTGAGGAGTACGCTGGAGAGTTCAGCCGTTTGAGCAGATTCATCGAGGATCTTATCGAGGTCGGGAAGGCGAGGAGGTTCCGCAGGGGTTTGATCAAGGAGATCAAGTCATATACCAAGAGCGACCGCGACGCCACTTTCGAGCAGATTCTGGTAGGAGCCATGACAGTGGAGGACGATCTTGGGCTGAAGGAGAAGAGGATGCGAGACACTCAGGCAGCTAGTGGCAGTACGGGCCCGGCCAAGAGGCCCCACCTGCAGATTCAGCAGCAGTATCCATAGCAGATGCTACCTCTACAGTTTCAGCAGTAGTATCCGCAGCAGATGCTACCTCTACAGTTTCAGCAGCAGTATCCGTAGTAGATGCTATCTCTACAGTTTTAGTAGCAGTACCAGCAGCCGAGGGTCTACCTTCAGCAGCGGCTATTTCAGGACCGTGCACCCTTTCAGCAGCCACAGCAGCCACAGAGGCAGCAGCAGGCCCCGGGACAGCAGCTCGTTATTATTTGCCCTTTTTGCAAGAGAACATGGCATGCTTGGGGCAAATGCCGGAAGAGGCTGGGCAGATGTTTGCTTTACGGAGGATCCGATCATCGTCTGAGAGAGTGTCCCGAGTCATCGGGACAGACGGTTCAGGAAGCAGAAGCTAGGGCTCCGGTAGGCCAGCAGTGGGGATTACCCTTACCGACTCAGCAACAGAGGTACATGCCGCATCAACAGCAGGCCAGGGGAGGCTAGCAGAGATGAGCTTTTGCTAGGACATTCGAGGATGCCCAGGCCGTTGGGGATCTAGTTGCAGGTTCCGTTCTTTTGATTCCACTTCCGTAATTGTCTCTTATAACCGCCTTGAAATTCGATTTCCTCTGTTCCTTGTTAGTTGATCAATTTTGTCCTGTTGTTCTTGTGTATGTTGATCTTTTTCTGAGATGAATTATATGGGCTAGGTCTTCCAGTTATAGAATCTAGAATCTTCGATAGTCGTGTTAGCTGGCATAGTGAGGACATATAGTCAGATTTAGGACGTATTTCTCGGGTGTAGGAATTTAAGGTTTTCACTGCCAAGCATGCGGCAATGCAAAAATTTTAAATACCATGATTCTAGAGGTATGTGCCTTAGTCGAGGACTCTGTGATTATCGTAGCCTTGCTCACTAGCACGACAAAGATTCTGAGTATCATGATTTTGGACAGACTCATATGATTATCTGACGGTATGTTTGAGACTTTGATTGTGGGGTGTTTGACCTAGAAGGACTACTACTATTTTAATTTCGAGGACGAAATTTTTCTAAGGTGGGTAGACTTGTAACACCCAGTTTTTAAAATGAGGGTAATTTTAAAATTTTATATTTAATTTATTTAATTATGGTATTTAAAATTTTATATAATTTTTATTGATTTTTAATCATTTTAAAACTATTTAAATCATGACTTGTGATTTGGTGTGCAGCTAGTGAAACCGTAGAAACTGTCTACCCTAGAGCCTAGCCATATGATTAGGATATTTTATTTATTATTTTAGTGTGAGGGTATTTGGTCATTTTGACTTATTTGAATTATTTGATTATTTATTGAATTGGTGAATTCTAGTTTGACTTTGACTAGTTTGAGACTTGTAGACTAGCCTAGAACATAACCTTAGCTATGGTAACCCTAGCCTAAATTGAGTTAACCCATTTTAGTCATTAGAGATTGGTTTTAGAATGAGGGGATTAGGTTTAGTGAAATTAAGTCATGACTTATGGTTTAATGCAATGACTTGTGAATTGAACCATAGGCCCATCACTTAAGCCCAAACCCCAACAAGCCCACCCATGGTAGCCAAGCTAGGGTTTTACACCCTATTTAATGCCTCTTTTATTTGTTCTTGCCTCTTTTATTAATTTCTCCATGTTTTGAAGAAAGAGGTTTGTCTATTCTTCCCCAACCCATAGAATATTCATTTTAATTCCTTTTCCACTCTAGTCTTTTGCTTTAGTTCCTAATCCAGCTCTATTTCATGTCCATGGAGAGAAATCTCAGGTTTGGACCAATTAGGAGCACTTGGCCATCAAGAAGAAACCCCCCTTTTGAAGCTTTTTCATGCAAATTGAACGTATAGGTAAATCCCTATTCCCTCCACCAAATTTCGTCTTCTTTGCATGGATAGGAAGCCCTAGGTGTCCCCTAGCCGTAGGTATTGGTTTTGTGTCGATTCGTGTCCGTTTGGTGTCCGTATCGGACACGTATCATGTTATGTGTGCATGTGTTTGATGAAATGTCACAAAGGATTTTATTTTCGATTTTTGAAAAACTAATTACATAGATACCTAGGTCTATGTGTGTCACTCCCCGTTCCCAGAATGCGTATTTTTATACATGTACAATTCATGTATATTTATTTAGTATTTATCATGTATTATTCTGTTAATTAATTATCTGCTCTTTAATTTTCATATCAATCATTTTCCTGCAATTTTATTGTCTGTATTTTATTTTTTGCAATTTATTTCTGTATTTTATTTCCTGCTTTTAATCTTATGTTTACCTTCGGGTTGGCCTTGGCCGAACCCCCACAGACCCGGCCCATTAACTCCCACCTACCACCCCCTTTGCTATTTAAAGCTCCCCTCTCCATTCTCTCTCCTCATAACTTCATTCTCACCATTACTCCTTCTTCCTCCCATTACTCTCCACCACCTACCAGCAGCAGGAGAAGGCAAGTGCAATCTTGCTTCTCCTTCATCCATTTTTATGGATCATTACTCTTCTTCTCAAGATTCTGAGAGAGTTTACTACTTGGCATTTTCGATTTCTATGGCTGGTTTTTCCTAGATCTAAGTTGCTATATTTTCGGTTATTCATGGGTTTTGACCTCCCAACTTAGCGTGTTTCTGGCTGGGAACTTTATTTTCTGGCTTGGGACGAAGGCTGAGTCACGCACATGTTCTTACGTGGCTGCGTGGATTTTTAGTCACGCACACGTCTCTACGTGTCTGCGTGTATTTTCATTCACGCTAACGTTCTCATGAATGTGCGTGTATTTTCAGTCATGCTAACGTTCTCATGAATGTGCGTGTATTTTCAGTCACGATAATGTTCTCATGAACGTGCGTGTATTTTCAGTCACGCTAACGTTCTCATGAACGTGCGTGTATTTTTAGTCATGCACATGTTCTTACGTGGCTGCGTGGATTTTTAGTCACGCACACGTCTCTACGTGTCTGCGTGTATTTTTAGTCACGCTAACGTTCTCATGAACGTATGTGTATTTTCAGTCACGCTAATGTTCTCATGAGCGTGCGTGTATTTTTAGTCACGCACACATCCATGAGCGTGCGTATATTTTTAGTCACGCACACGTCTCTACGTGTCTGCGTGTATTTTCAGTCACGCTAACGTTCTCATGAACGTGCGTGTATTTTCAGTCACACTAACGTTCTCATGAGCGTGCGTGTATTTTTAGTCACGCACACATCCATGAGCGTGCGTATATTTTTAGTCATGCACACGTCCACGAGTGCGTGCGTGGATTTCTTATCATTTCCCACACTCACACTGTGCATGCCAACATGAACCATTTTTTTTACGCTCACTCTGACTAGACTTGTTGTCGTGACTTTGGCCTTAGCTTAGACTTGCTGGCGTGACTTTTAACCAGGGTGTTTTTATTTGTCCTATAATTATTCATTTAATGATGGCACGATAATTCTTCTATTATATCCTTACGCCTTTTTGCGCGAATTTCTTGATAAATCATAACATGTTAATATTGTACATATGGATTGTTATGTGGAATGTGTCATGTGTCTTGATTGATCCATAGATACCCAGATTGACTGGAACTTAACTCTGAGGAGTTACAGACTCGACCCCATGTAATACTAATTGGCTTTCATGCCTTGATACCATTGATAATAATGGTTATCTTTACTAAAATTGATCATGCGTTCCTAGTTGGAACTAAGAGACTGGCTAGTCGTCTTATTGAATGAAATAAATGAGACACGTTCATGTAATGAACTATTGTACTCGATTAGCCAATCCCGAATATTGGCATACAGGCACATGCAGGTCTCAAATTATTTATTTATCTATTTTACAAAAACAGCATGTGTACTTTATGGTCAAGGCATGATTACTTCGTGGTTAGACTTGATTGTTGCATCACGCTATGTAAAAACTACAACCTAGCCGCACGGGTATCGTTGTAGAGTTGCACATATCGTACCCCGTACAAAAGTACTTATTTGAATGACCATGATCCACGGCATGGAACTTCACTCAACGTAGAGACTATTAAGTTAAATAAAATAATGATGGCATAGAGAGAATGGATTCCCGAGTTCTTACATGGTAGCCCCCTTGGGACTATTAAGTGCCCGACGGGCCGGCTGGTTCCCACAGATACGGTAAATCTGTCACACGGGCAGGGAACGGTATCTGCTTATATTATTGTACATGCTATAACGGTAGGCGTCCCGCTGGGACTCGTCTAACTACATGATTGGCGTAATTGATTGATTGGATAGACTAGCCTTGCTTGCACATAGTAAGAACTGAGGAATCCCTAATTGCATAATTCCAGGATAACTTGGGACTCACAGTAGCAAGCCGTAGTAGTTGATTGGCCGTTCAAGATGATTTGTTTGTGTACTGCACCTACTCCGTCGCCTAACTGAGATGATCAGAATGTCAGGACATGACGGGCTAACTTCTGTCCTTGTTTGGTTGAGAGGTTGGTTCGAAGTGTCATGATGTTATGTGAATCCTAGTGGGAAGCGGAGATCTATTATTATATTCTCTTACTTACTGGTTTAGTCCTTCATATCATGCTCCCTTGTGGTACTTGCTATTAGAGGTCTAACCTCTCTGGTTTTGCATGGCCAGATTTAGAACAGGTCCCCGAGGATCCAGCATACTTCTACCTCCAAGATGGTCAATACTAGGGGAATGATCGCAGGAGGACTCGAGTGGGTTTCCTTACTTCACCGCTCATTTTGTCATTTACTCTATACTTAGCCGTTTAGCACCGACATGTTAGTCGGATCGTCTTGTGTACTTACTTTTGCATAATTGTAACTAAAGTCAGACTGCAGCTGATAACAATTGTGTATATGTCACTATACCATCTGGCTATGTTTAGTAAAGCCAGATCTCAAGAACATTTTGACTGAGCGTTTGGGACGCCTTACTGCTTTATCTTACATGTTCTCTATTTCTGTTTCTTATTTTGAATGATTGAGACAATAGATGCGAAATGACCATAGTGAGACTTTTATGTAGTATGCACCCCCTCGTCTGGTTAGACAGCATTGATCGTATTATACGGCATTTATCTACCCGTAATACGTAGCTGGCTGAGTCATTCTCCCGCTCTCCAGTATTCTGGTTCTGGGGCGTGACAAGGTTTTAGTGGTGGCCCATGCAGGTCTGATTTCAGACTTGTGGGGTGTTTTGATTTATAGGATGTCTCAATCACACGTGTTCCCCCTTGATCTTATGATTCGTTATTCTCAACCCTTGCTTGACATTCCGGTATCCTTTGACTTTATTGATCCTTCATGTCCGATTGTTGATTATTCTCTTGTCCCTTTTCTTAGGGGCACTTCGTCTGCATCGGTCAGAGCTGGAAAACAACAACAACAGCAGGAGCAGCATGGACAACCTGACCTTGTTGGTCAGCAACAAGGGCCAGTGCTAACTCAAGAGGCTATCCAGGAAGAAGTGATAGTGGAACCAGCAGCTGGATCGCAGTATCCGGATGTTCTACCCCCACCAACAGTTCCACCTACCCAAGTGGACACACCAGCCCTTCTGGAGATCATGAGAGGAATGATGGCTACTCAGCAACATCAGATGTTGGCCCAGCAACGCATACACACTCAGCTACAAGAGCATAATGTGCTACTCAACCAAGGATTGCAGACGGCATTGGAAAGAGGAGTGAGGACTGATTCAGGAGCATCAGCCAGGTTTTGCAAGTACAACCCCCGCCGTTTCGAGGGCACGGAGGATGCCATATCAGCAAATGCATGGCTTAAGGACATAGAGACTATTCTGACAGCAACTAAGGTACCGGCAGCAGAACGTGTGGATCTAGTGAAGTTGTTACTTCAGGATCTCGCACGTGATTGGTGGGAATCAGAGGAAGTGGGCATCAGACGTCTTGTGGCTTGGGACGATTTTACAGCAAGATTCAAGACGAAGTACTATGGAGTTGTGGCACAGTTTGAGCTACAACAGAAGTTTATCAGCCTCAGGCAGGCTGGCAAGACTGTAGATGCTTATGCAGCAGAGTTCTGCAGATTGAGTAGGTTCGCCCCAGAGATGGTAGCAACAGAGAGCCAGAGGGCCATGAGGTTTCAGCAAGGGTTTCATCTTGAACTCTTGCAATTGATCGAGGGGCATAATTACCAAACTTTTGATGAGATATTGACGGCGACTCGAAGGCATGAAATCATCATTCAGAGGCTTGCAGCAAGGACTGGGGGTCAGAAGAGATCCCACAGTCAGATTGAAGGAGGAGGGGGAGCAGCGCCCCGAACAACAGCACCATCCACTGGCATTCGTATCCACGATATGGCGATACGAGGACCGGCACCACCACCCAGGCAGCAGCAACAACAGCAGAGAAAGAACCAGCAACCCCCGGCGGGCTGCACTTATTGTGGGAAGGTGGGGCACACTAGAGATGTGTGTCGGACATTGAATGGACTATGTCTGATATGTGGAAATCCAGATCATCGGGTTACCACATGTCCCATGAATTCGAGGTCAGGAGGACCAGGGCAGTAGTTTCTTGCTCTGCCAGCCCCAGGGGCAGGCCAGTATCGAGGACCAGCCGTGGCAGTAAGGCCGTTGGCACAGCATCCGCAGGCTCAGATATTTCGACAGCAGGGACCGCCGATGCAGCAACACCAGCATAGACCACCCCAACATCATCAAGGCAGGGGCCAGCAGCAGCACCAGGCTAGGCCGCAGTATAAGAACCAGCAAGGAGGTCGAGGGCAGGCATTCACTTTATCCTTGGAAGAGGCATTGGCATCGGAAGATGTTGTGGCAGATAACATTCTCGTCGCCTCATATCCCGCAGTAGCATTGTTTGATTCGGGAGCATCCCATTCATTTATATCTGCACAATTTGCTACACGACTAGGAATGGAGTTCGAGGCATTGCCAGGGAGGTTGAATATACTCACTGGTAATGGGCTCGTAGGAGTCAGTAGAGTTATTCTAGCGTGTAGCATCGTAGTTTGCGGGCATTCCTTACCCGCCCGGTTGATAGAATTTCCTGTTGGAAATTTTGACGTTATTTTAGGCATGGACTGGCTGAAGGACAGTCATGCGACAATAGATTGTCGTAGAGGGAGTGTATCTTTTGATATTCCAGGCATGGAGCGGTTCAACTTAGTCAGATCAGAGGCAACTCAGCAGGAGCAGGGAATAGTAGCGACTATGGAAGAAGTTCAGATTTCGAAGGTAGTTGAAGAATTTCTGGACGTATTTCCCGAAGAACTTCCAGGTCTACCACCGGTTAGGGATATTGAGTTCAGTATAGAATTGGCACCAGGAACTAAACCAATATCAGATCGAGTTTACAGAATGGCAGATTCAGAGCAGGCCAAGGTATATCAGCACATAGAGGAACTGAAGAAGAAGAAGTTCATCCAAGCTAGCGTATCACCGTGGACAGCACCAGTGGTACTTGTGGGAAAGAAGGATGGGTCATCCAGATTGTGAATTGACTACAGGAAGCTTAACGGGGCAACAGTGAAGAACAAGTACCCATTATCCAGGATCGACAACTTATTTGATCAGTTGAGCAAATCTAGAGTTTTCTCCAAGATAGATCTTCGTTCAGGGTACCATCAGGTGAGGGTTCGGATGGAAGATATTCCTAAGACAGCGTTCAGGTCGAAGTATGGGCATTATGAATTCTTAGTAATGCCGTTTGGTTTGACCAATGCTCCAGCAATATTCATGGATTTGATGAATCGCATCTTTATGCCATACTTAGATCAGTTTGTCGTTGTGTTTCTTGACGACATCCTCGTATACTCTGCTAGTGAAGAGGAGCATGAAGACCACCTCAGGAAAGTGTTACAGGTTCTGAGAGAGAACCAGTTGTATGCCAAGCTCAGCAAGTGTGAGTTTTGGTCGGATCACATTTCCTTTTTTGGTCATATCATATCAGGAGCTGGAGTAGCATTAGATCCCAAGAAGGTGGAAGCAGTAGAGAGTTGGCCAGTACCCAAGACCGTAGCAGATGTGCGGAGTTTCTTGGGATTGGCAGGATATTACAGGAGATTTGTGTCAGACTTTGCAAGGCTTTCAGCACCCATGACCCGCTTGACCCGGAAAGATGTGCCATTTGTTTGGTCGGCAGAATGTCAAACATCATTTGAGACGTTGAAGCAAAAGTTGATATCAGCACCTATTCTTACATTACCGGTTGGACCCGAAGGTTTTACAATATATTGTGATGCGTCAGGTAAAGGACTTGGATGCATCCTTATGCAGCATGGGAAGGTGATAGCATATGCATCTAGGCAGCTTCGGGACCACGAGAAGAATTACCCAACTCATGATTTGGAGTTAGCAGCAGTAGTGTTTGCTCTGAAGCTATGGAGGCATTACTTATATGGTGACCGAGTGGAGATGTACACAGATCATAAAAGTCTGAAGTACATCTTTACCCAGAAGGAGCTGAACATGAGACAGAGAAGATGGTTAGAGTTGATCAAGGATTATGACGTGGAGCTTCAGTATCATCCAGGCAAGGCTAATGTAGTAGCAGACGCTCTTAGCAGGAGAGGCGGCGCCTTTATGTTGACAACACAGAAGCATATCTTAGAAGACCTTCAGGAGATGGGCATCGAAGTTATACTTCCTAGTGATATAGGAGTTCTAACAAGTCTGCAAGTTCAATCTGACTTAGTAGACAGGATCAAGGCAGCTCAGGCACAAGACCCAAGGATTCAGAAGCTTAGGGCAGAATGTGAGTCAGAACTCAGGAAGGAGATGAGAATTCATAAAGATGGTACACTTAGGTTTGGATCGCGTCTATGTGTACCTAGTGGAGATATCAGACGGGAGGTTATGGCAGAAGCTCACAGTTCTCAGTATTCTATTCACCCTGGAGGGACCAAGATGTACCAAGATATCAAGCAGCATTTCTGGTGGAACGGGATGAAGAGGGAGATAGCTAGATTTGTTTCCCGTTGCTTGGTATGTCAGCAAGTGAAGGCAGAACAGCAGAGGCCAGCTGGGTTATTACAACCGCTTCCTATCCCGGAATGGAAGTGGGAGCACATCACGATAGACTTTGTGACCGGTTTACCGAGATCACCAAGTGGTAAGGATGCTATTTGGGTGATAGAAGATCGGCTTACGAAGGTGGCACACTTTCTTCCTTTCAGAGTAGGGCAATCTACAGAAAAGTTGGCAGAGTTATATATGCAACAGATAGTCAGGCAACATGGAGTCCCTGTCAGTATTGTATCAGATCGAGATACCCGCTTTACATCACATTTCTGGAAGAGCTTACATCATAGTCTGGGCACCAAGTTAAGATTTAGCACGGCCTACCATCCGCAGACGGATGGGCAATCAGAAAGAACGATTCAGACTTTGGAAGACATGTTGCGAGCTTGTACTCTAGATTTTGAAGGGTCTTGGAAGAGTCACCTGCACTTGGTCGAGTTCTCGTACAACAATAGTTATCAAGCCAGTATCCAGATGGCGCCATTCGAAGCACTATATGGTAAGAAGTATAGGTCGCCACTAGCATGGGATGATATCGGGGAGAGGAAGATGCTAGGCCCAGAAATGATTGTCCAGACGGTTGAAGTGGTTAAGGGAATTAGAGAGCGGCTTCGAGTTGCGCAGGACCGGCATCGTCATTGGGCGGACCAACATCGTAGGCCGTTAGAGTTCTCTGTTGGGGACCACGTATTCTTACGGATCTCACCTACTCGTGGGGTCATTAGATTTGGCATTCGCGAGAAATTGAGTCTGCGGTACGTGGGCCCATTTGTTATCCTTGATCGGATAGGCGATGTTGCTTATCGTTTATCCCTTCCGCCTTCGTTACGAGAGGTGCATGACGTATTTCATGTGTCTCAATTACGTAGGTATGTATCGGACCCAAGCCATGTCCTCGATCACTCTGAGCTGGTTGTTGGTTCCAACCTATCTTACGAGGAACAGCCTGTGTCCATTTTGGACCGACGAGAGAAGATACTCAAGAACCGAACAATTAGTCTTGTCCGTGTTGCTTGGGGTCATCACTCATTAGGAGAGTCAACGTGGAAACGTGAGGATGATATCCGATCACGGTATCCACACCTGTTTGACTCAGAAGGTATATCTCTTTCTGTATACCTTGATTGTCCTGATTCTTCATGCTTATCACCTTATGGGTAGAACTACTTGATATCGTGGATTGATGAATTTACATATATAGTACTTGCTTTTTGATATGGTAAAATGATTGCTTGCTCACTTGAATTGCTTGTATTAGTTTAGCTCCGATATTTCTACCTGCTTGGATTTGAAATTCCGAGGACGGAATTTTTTTAAGGTAGGTAGAGATGTCACTCCCCGTTCCCAGAATGCGTATTTTTATACATGTACAATTCATGTATATTTATTTAGTATTTATCATGTATTATTCTGTTAATTAATTATCTGCTCTTTAATTTTCATATCAATCATTTTCCTGCAATTTTATTGTCTGTATTTTATTTTTTGCAATTTATTTCTGTATTTTATTTCCTGCTTTTAATCTTCTATTTACCTTCGGGTTGGCCTTGGCCGAACCCCCACAGACCCGGCCCATTAACTCCCACCTACCACCCCCTTTGCTATTTAAAGCTCCCCTCTCCATTCTCTCTCCTCATAACTTCATTCTCACCATTACTCCTTCTTCCTCCCATTACTCTCCACCACCTACCAGCAGCAGGAGAAGGCAAGTGCAATCTTGCTTCTTCTTCATCCATTTTTATGGATCATTACTCTTCTTCTCAAGATTCTGAGAGAGTTTACTACTTGGCATTTTCGATTTCTATGACTGGTTTTTCCTAGATCTAAGTTGCTATATTTTCGGTTACTCATAGGTTTTGACCTCCCAACTTAGCGTGTTTCTGGCTGGGAACTTCATTTTCTGGCTTGGGACGAAGGCTGAGTCACGCACACGTTCTTACGTGGCTGCGTGGATTTTTAGTCACGCACACGTCTCTACGTGTCTGCGTGTATTTTCAGTCACGCTAACGTTCTCATGAATGTGTGTGTATTTTCAGTCACGCTAACGTTCTCATGAACGTGCGTGTATTTTCAGTCACGCTAACGTTCTCATGAACGTGCGTATATTTTCAGTCACGCTAACGTTCTCATGAACGTGCGTGTATTTTTAGTCACGCACACGTTCTTACGTGGCTGCGTGGATTTTTAGTCACGCACACGTCTCTACGTGTCTGCGTGTATTTTCAGTCACGCTAACGTTCTCATGAACGTGCGTGTATTTTCAGTCACGCTAACGTTCTCATGAGCGTGCGTGTATTTTTAGTCACGCACACATCCATGAGCGTGCGTGTATTTTTAGTCACGCACACGTCTCTACGTGTCTGCGTGTATTTTCAGTCACGCTAACGTTCTCATGAACGTGCGTATATTTTCAGTCACGCTAACGTTCTCATGAGCGTGCGTGTATTTTTAGTCACGCACACATCCATGAGCGTGCGTGTATTTTTAGTCACACACACGTCCACGAGTGCGTACGTGGATTTCTTATCATTTCCTACACTCACACTGTGTATGCCAACATGAACCATTTTTTTTTACGCTCACTCTGACTAGACTTGTAGGCGTGACTTTGGCCTTAGCTTAGACTTGCTGGCGTGACTTTTAACCAGGGTGTTTTTATTTGTCCTATAATTATTTATTTAATGATGGCACGATAATTCTTCTATTATATCCTTACGCCTTTTTGTGCGAATTTCTTGATAAATCATAACATGTTAATATTGTACATATGGATTGTTATATAGAATGTGTCATGTGTCTTGATTGATCCATAGATACCCAGATTGACTGGAACTTAACTCTGAGGAGTTACAGACTCGACCCCATGTAATACTAATTGACTTTCATGCCTTGATACCATTGATAATAATGGTTATCTTTACTAAAATTGATCATGCGTTCCTAGTTGGAACTAAGAGACTGGCTAGTCGTCTTATTGAATGAAATGAATGAGACACGTTCATGTAATAAACTATTGTACTCGATTAGCCAATCCCGAATATTGGCATACAGGCACATGCAGGTTTCAAATTATTTATTTATCTATTTTACAAAAACAGCATGTGTACTTTATGGTCAAGGCATGATTACTCCGTGGTTAGACTTGATTGTTGCATCACGCTATGTAAAACCTACAACCTAGCCGCACGGGTATCGTTGTAGAGTTGTGCATATCGTATCCCGTACAAAAGTACTCATTTGAATGACCATGATCCACGGCATGGAACTTCACTCAACGTAGAGACTATTAAGTTAAATAAAATAATGATGGCATGGAGAGAATGGATTTCCGAGTTCTTACATGGCAGCCCCCTTGGGACTATTAAGTGCCCGACGGGCCGACTGGTTCCCACAGATACGGTAAATCTGTCACACGGGCAGGGAACAGTATCTGCTTATATTATTATACATGCTATAACGACGGGCGTCCCGCTGGGACTCGTCTAACTACATGATTGGCGCAATTGATTGATTGGATAGACTAGCCTTGCTTGCACATAGTAAGAACTGAGGAATCCCTAATTGCATAATTCTAGGATAACTTGGGACTCACAGTAGCAAGCCGTAGTAGTTGATTGGCCGTTCAAGATGATTTGTTTGTGTACTGCACCTACTCCGTCGCCTAACTGAGATGATCAGAATGTCAGGACATGACGGGCTAACTTCTGTCCTTATTTGGTTGAGAGGTTGGTTCGAAGTGTCGTGATGTTATGTGAATCCTAGTGGAAAGCGGAGATCTATTATTATATTCTCTTGCTTACTGGTTTAGTCCTTCATATCATGCTCCCTTGTGGTACTTTCTATTAGAGGTCTAACCTCTCTGGTTTTGCATGGCCAGATTTAGAGCAGGTCCCCGAGGATCCAGCTTACTTCTACCTCCAAGATGGTCAATACTAGGGGAATGATCGCAGGAGGACTCGAGTGGGTTTTCTTACTTCATCGCTCGTTTTTTCATTTACTCTATACTTAGCCGTTTGGCACCGACATGTTAGTCGGATCGTCTTGTACTTACTTTTGCATAATTGTAACTAAAGTCAGACTGCAACTGATAACAATTGTGTATATGTCACTATACCATCTGGCTATGTTTAGTAAAGCCAGATCTCAAGAACATTTTGACTGAGCGTTTGGGACGCCTTACTGCTTTATCTTACATGTTCTCTATTTCTGTTTCTTGTTTTGAATGATTGAAACAATAGATGTGAAATGACCATAGTGAGACTTTTATGTAGTATGCACCCCCTCGTCTGGTTAGACAGCATTGATCGTATTATACGGTATTCATCTACCCGTAATACGTAGCTGGCTGAGGCATTCCCCCGCTCTCCAGTATTCTGGTTCTGGGGCGTGACAATGTGTGTATGTTAATGTTTGTGAAGACGGAAATAAAGTTTGTGTCATATTCGTGTCGGAATTGGACACGCACAAGCGTGCAGCAGGCTACGCACAGTGCCCTGCTGCTCGGGCACTGTAGCGGACACGACACAGCACGTATGGACACAAAAATTTGTGGACACCTAGGCCACGTTTCTGACACGACACTGACAAATTTTTGGCTCACCTTGTCGAGCGGATTGGGAGAAATCCCGCCCGTATCGATTTGGCGCTGCACTGTTCCGCACGAACAGCAGCTCCTGGCACGGGCTTCTTGTCCCTCGTGGACACGTCGTGGTGGCATGTCAGGGACACGAATGTGTTGCCCTAGGTTGGACGAACACAGGGACACGGGCACAGGGCTTCGTGTGTCTTGTGTCATATGCACGAGGCCACGACACGCGTGCATGAGGAATACCTTGCCTATTTTTCTGATACTTTGCAAATTTTGTTTTAGACACGTTCGTGTCCACTTGTTGTACACGAACACCCTTCTCACGACACATATTACGTGTACACATGTCTGCACACATTATTTACTGATTTAATTTGGTTTTTCAATTCAAAAATTGTGTTTTCCTATGTTTCTGATACTTCTTGATTTACACTGATTAGCTTAATTATTCCTGAATTTAATTCTATTTCTAAACTGAAATTTTGATGCAAATTTGCCATGTTTAATTCATATACGTGTGTGTTAGTCACTGAAATGTTGGTTACATGATTGGTGTGATGATATCAAGGAAATTGGGTTTTCAAAATTAGTTTTGGACCTAAGTGTTAACTGCTATTGATATCAAACTGTCATTTGCTATATTTTTCCTGAGAACCTAATCTGTGGACACACACATAACTGAGAATAGATTTCCCTTCACTAATTTCCTTGAAATTTTCAACCGAACACTGAACCTGGAAGCACTATTTTCCTAACTGAACCCTGTCATTGCCATTTTCTGAAATCACAGTGATGACACACCCTCTACACACACATGTCACATTGCAAGACTTGAGGGTTGGAACATGGTGTTTTCCAATGATGGTTTATGTTGGTGTTAGGCCTTGGGTTTCGAAAATGACTTTTTGAATGATAAATTGATGTATGTTTTAAACTGTGAAGTTCTCACTGATTCTGAGTTGCACAGGCTAGTTAACCTGAGATTCAAATCTCAGTTGAAGGTTTATAGGAGTTAAATTATTGAATAAATAACTGAGTTAATGTTAACCTTGATTGGGTTGAGTTGCACTGCTAGGATTGTTCACTAAACTGTCAGTGGTTAGCAAATCTGTCCACTCACACACATATGAGAAATTTCTGTCACACACACACATTAAATACTGTCAACAGTTACCATGTCTACACACACACATATCAAATACCTATCACTTGACACATTCCCTATGTTTCCTGAGAACACAGGCCACCCTTCTTAGTTCCTATCACCCACACTTCAAATACACACACATGCCTAAGCACTCATGCACACACAAACTGAAATCTAAACACACACACATGCTCACTGTCACAGTTCACTCTCACACACAGGTCCTCCTCTCATACACATTAGCTCACTTATACACACACACACACATTCTGAAAACTGAACCACACAGTCCACATTTTTGAAATTCCTAAACTTTTCATTCATGTTTATCTGAAATTTGATGTTAAGCTGCATGTTAACCTGGTAGTTGTGATTGTTGTTTTGGTTTGAGAGCTATAGGTGGGGTTGATGCATTACAAGGGAATTCCAATGTGTGTTGATTATTTATATTAAACTATCATTGAATCCTGAAATTCATTCCATTTATGCCACCAATTCAGTCCCTTAAATACTCCATTCAAATACTTTTTTTGACTGTCCATAAAGTTCAGCCATTGCAAGCCTATTGACTGCCCATATGCAGTCCAATACTGCCCTACATTTAGCCCCTAACACAGCTCTAAAACAGTTCCTTACCTGTCCCAACTCAGCCCATGGTACTGTCCCTCTCCCATATGTTAACCCCCTCTATCTCTATGTGTGTATGTATGTAAATATGCATGTATAAAAGTATAGATGAAAGTAGGTAAATAAATGTATAAATGAATCTATGAAGATAGGTATGTATGGATGTATACATACATGTAACTAGAAGTACAACTCTGCCTAATGCCACTCACACACACCCTAGCCTATACCATGTACACACATGTTAGTATTTCCCCACACACATGCCACTACGTTAACACACACACACACACACACACATGGCACTCTATATGTACATGTATGTTAATAGCCTATATACATATATAATGTCAATATATGCATGATGTGGCCTATAAGTGAGTGTGCGTTATTATATTAAATTAGATAAATATTTAATGTATCCAATATGTGTGAAATGTGATATGGCCTATATGGCACATAGCCTATGGGATGTACCCTATGTGATACAGCCTATGTATATGGCTTGAATGCCAGTATGGGTGTGCAGTTGACTTGTGTAGCCTAGGTGTGGTGTGTGCTTGCTAGAATAGGCTGGTTAGGCTTAGTGAGACTTGTTTGGCTTAGGCTTGACCTAGTTTGACCAGTCTAGTTGACTAGAGTTGACCGAGAGTTGACTTTGGTCTAGTTTGACCTAGACAGCATGCAGATGCATAGTAGATTACATTTATCATCCCATGTATACTTCTTAACTTGTGTTGCTCTAACTAGGAGTCAGGTACCTCATCTCGGACAGTACATTTACTTCAGACATTCAGATACCAGGCGAGTACGTTCTCTGATCATTTCATATCCTGCTTAGAATTATTTTTCTGCTTTAAATTACTTTACTTGATACTGTCACGTTGATCACACGGATTAGTACTATATGGATCCTTTCTTGAGATGTTATCCCTTCAAGGAGCATCGGGTGTAGACGTATGGAAAAGAATAAAGAAAGATCCATGCGACCAAGGATCCCCATGCGGCTCAGGGATCCATGCGGCTTAAGCGTCTATGCGGCTCAAATAGTTCCATACGGTCCAGAGGTGAGCCACGTGGCCTTCAACAGCTCTCCTCTTTTGTCTTTTACTGCATTTAATGCCTTGACGGCTGACAGCTCTGACAAATGATAGCTCTGGATGCAATAATGACTCTGTCATAATGGCAGACTCCTAGGGAAACAAAGGAAATCTCTGACACAATCCATCAAACCCCAAAGACCTTTATGCGGCCTTGACACATGGACAGTCGTATGGAGCACAGACAGAGGCTACCCCATGCGGCTCAGGCAGAAGCTACCCCATGCAGCTCAGGCAGAAGCTACCCCATGCGGCTCAGGCAGAGGCTACCCCATACGGCTCACGAGGGCTATCTTCATACGGCTCACTGAGAAGCCACCCATCATGCGGTCGCCTACGCTCATGTGGCTCAGATCATCTCTATACGGTTCAAATGTTCAGAGGCCACTCCCAAGCAGCCTTGACACATGGCCAGCCTTATGCGGCTTAGTGGGAAGCAATCTTCATGCGGCTCAAGTGGCTCACAGTTAAGACACGTGCCAGAAGATTAGTTTTGCCAGCGTCCCTACAGCTAGCAGCCTAATAATAGTGGGACACGTGGCATCAAATCGATCAAAATTCATTAATAAATCCTACAAAGTATTGGGATCAAATCAGACCATTTGCAATCAAGCAAATTGAACACATGGCAGGAGATCCGAGCTTGGCATAACAAATCATGAGGATTTATGTCAATCATCATTTATTACCAACAGAGATTTGATGCAATCACATTAATTGCTCAAATCTATTATATTCAAGATGAGCGGCCCAGATTCATTGATCCTTAGCCGCCGACTTTTGAAGAATAGGCAATCATTGCAAACCCTAATGATGCCCCCCACTCTTATAAATAGCAGGGTGCCATTCCCTTGCAAGGAGGAGAGCACAGACAGAGCACAGAGAGCACACCCCCCTCGGATCCAGAGAGTCAGAGAGAGAATATACAGAGATAAAAAAGGAGAGCATTTCTTCATCAACGCCAAGCAGTTCTTCTACAGAGCCAAGGCTGCACCTGATCGTCCAAGGAGTAAGGCAGAGCTGCCGACGCTTTCCCGAGCCTCTATCGTCACCCTCCAGAATCTAAAATAAATAATTGTACTTAGACTGCTGTTCCTAGGTTTTCGTCCCTAGGTTTTCTTTGTACAAACGAGTTTGTATTGTGAGTCTAAGTTCAGTTCTCCTACATAAATTGTTCTGTACTTTTACAATCAATGGCAAACACGATGGCCACTCTGCTGGGGACAAACTTCTCCATGGTTGAGGAGCTGGTGATGCAATCGGATGCAGCCAAACTTGGATCCACGTAACAGAAGATGGTCGTCCGCTTCGACCAACAGACGTTTTAAGAAATACTCTCCGACGGGAGCGCTGGCCCGGTCTAGAAGCCAACCCGCACAAAGAAGGCTCGTAGGGAGTGGAGGCCAAAATCATTTGCTCCTCCCCAAGCCCAGGATGGAGTACTCTCTGCTACCCAAGAAGGCAAAGACGACTCTCATGCGGCCCCACTTCAAGCCATAGAGGACTCTGCTGTCCCCAAGTCCGGCAGAGGAAAGCACTATGATGCTGGACTTGCAGAAACAAAGAATGATTCTATGTGCTCCAGGAAGAAGCCGAACACTCATGCGGCCAAGACCGCCAGCCGCATGCATGATTCTTATGCGGTTGAAACTTTCAGCCGCATAAAGAATATCCATGCGGCCAGAACTTCCAGCTGCATGGAGGAAACTTATGTGGCCGAGACTTCCAGCCACACGAAAAAAGCCTATGCGGCCACAACTCCCAGCCGCATGAAGACTGTGGACTCCAGCCGCATATTGCCTGCTCCACGCAGCTCAGGCTCAGTCTTCGATCGCCTCTCCTACGGTCCTGATCTCTCATATGCCCAAGAGAATATGTCTGACTCTCTGCAATATCATTTTGACTCTTCCTATTATACGCCTTCAGGCGCTCGAGTGAAGAAGTCAAGGGCAGCACGAGCTCGGCGAGCTCAGTCGGTTGTCCCAACCTTTGACCATCTGAGCGCTCCACATACCGTTATGCGGGCCTCTGATGGAAAGTTGTACAGAACCACTCGAGTCCAGCCCCCGACGACAAACGGACAGAGTGGTTCCCACAAGTCTCCCAAAACCCAGGGAGCAAACATGGTCGTTCTAGACCCGTCTGACTTGCGTGAGGTTATCCTCTACAAATACAAGAAAAGAGAAGAGGCATCGGTGTGCAAAGAGTCCTCCCACGGACATCACTGCATCTAAATCATTGTCAACTGCTGTTGCAACAATGCAACAACAAGAGAAGACCGGCAACCTGTTTTCCAAAGGCTGTAAGAAAAGAGATTGCTCCCAACAATCAGTCTCTGGATGGGCGAAAGTCAATTTAAGGACTGGAAGACGTTTATCATCAGTGCCACTAGCGCCGAAGAACGGTTGAAGAAGGCTCGCCAACTAGGATTGCACATCTCGGACGGAGAGAACAAGGGCAAGTGTCATAATACCAACAACGACAGTGGGGGTAGCCCCTCCAACAATCGGGACAACAGGGGTAAGCAGGCTATGGTGGCCGACACAGCCCAGAAACATGAGTCAAAATCGGTAGACAAACAATGGTCGTAAATCACTTACTCCTTTGAAGATGGTCACGTCAAGCCCATCTTGGACATGCTCATACAAGTAGACATAATTCAGCTCCCACCACCAAGACGGGAACCTCGGCCGGCAGATATAGAGAGCCCAAAGTACTGCTATTACCACCGCTACGTCCACCATGCTACACACGACTGCTACCAATTGAAGCGATACATCCAACGTCTCATCGATTCGAACGCTCTGGCCATCAATTTCGAGGAGGTAACCGTGGCGGCCAATATGGTATCCGTACAATTCGGCAACTTCCCTCCAACAGAGACTCAAGATGGGGTGGTACCCATCCCTCTGGCGACAATAGAGATTACTAATCTTTCCCCTCCTCGGGATCAGGTTGCTGGTCCAGTGCCCCTCACCACATCACGGGTGGAGGTTATGTGGGTCCATCCGGACCTAGTACTTGAGGTGACTCAGTCCACACCACCTTCCACTCACAAGAAGAAGAGTAGAAAAGTCAGATCCTATCGCACAATCTCGACAGATGTCGAAGAAGTCACGGCTGTCGTTACCCGATCTGGGGCACAATCCCAACTTGTAGCTGATAACTCGACTGAAGATCATTAGCCAGCTACTGCTGACGCTCCAGGACCTTCTCAGCCTCCGACGACCGACAAGCCTAGGCTGAAGGAGACTCGTTTTGATAAATCCCTCCGAAAAGAGGCACCTCAGGGGTTGGAGAGGCACTACACTTCGACATCTTGGCGCAGTTGGCCAATGCACCAGCCAAATTGTCATTATACGAGCTCCTGAGGCTCTCAAAGGATGTTCGTGCGGCTTTGAGCGATACACTCCAAAATGTCGACGCATATCTGGCTCAGGTCAACCTCACGGGAGAGATCCCGCCTGCAAATCTCCAAGACAGCGCTTGCACAGGAGCAATGTCCAATATTGTCTTTACTCCACAGGATATGCTCATCAAAACCAATCTGCACGATCGTCCATTATACTACACCGGATACATCGGGGACGTAAAGGTAGACTGGATGCACATCGATCCTGGTTCTTCCATAAGCATCATCCCGAAGGGTCTGCTACATCATCTCTGCATTCCTATGCATCGCCTGACGCCAACAAGCACCGCCATCAGCGGTTTCAATTCGGCCAGGAGCTATCCGATCGGAAAGATTCGCCTAAAGTGCCAAATTGGCGATCTCCAGTCAGAAGTAACCTGTTACGTCATAGATGCAGACACTTCTTACAACATCCTCTTGGGGCGCCCTTGGATACACGATTATATGATCGTGCCTTCTACGCTGCACCAATGCTTCAAGTATGTCGACAAGCACGGCTTCGTAAGGACAGAATTTGTCGACATCGATCCCTTCAAAGGGGTCGAATCCTACTAATCGGATTCCTGCTTATACGAGAAGTCAAACAGGCACCTGGATGAAGATATACAAGCTCGAACTGAGACGGCCTCAGGATCAGAAGAACCTCTGACGATCCACCTCCAAGCTCACAAACCCGGCAAATCCGCACCCCTTACGGCCGTTCTGCATAAGGATGCAATCAGCCTCTCGGCACAAGAAGGGCAAATAATAATCCGGCTACCAAGGTCTGGCCAAGCGCCGAAACCCACAATAGAGCCACTGACAATCAGGCTACCGAGGGTCGGCCAGCCACAAATAGAGAAGCTCAATTCCTCTGACAAGCCAATGACGATACGTCTTTTCAAGAAGAATCGTCACCCCGGTGCAAGGTCTGGGGCTTCTAGCGAACCAACAACTCCCCGCCCAGCATCGAGTACTAAACTGGGGGTCGCTAGTTTGCCAACAACTCCATGTTCGGCCCCACCAACAGAACCCCTGATGATCAAGCTGCCCAGGTCATCCTCTCAGTCTTCATTTATACAGGGGTGGCCGAAGAAGAATCGGAACTGGCCAAGTATGTGGCTGCCCACACTGATATTTCCTCCGCGGATGATGTAATCCCGCTAGAAAAGATACCTTACTTCATCAATAAAGGGCTATCTTTGAACTACCTCGAGCTTAATAAGCTTTGTACAATGTATGCTATGGAACACGGTATAGGCACTCACCTACACACAGGTGACAAATATTTACACCGCAAGCCAGCTTACTCCAGTAGAAGACGCTTATCGCATAATCGAGGGAGGGGACCATCCAATCATCTTCGGCCGAAAGGACGATCCACAGCCCTTCACCATAGAGAAGGTCGATCCCAAATCAGATACCGGGAGATTGCCTATGTATCTTTATAGCCCCCAATCCAAATACCTCATGTAAAAACAGGGATATGATATGGAGACTACGCCAGGCTTAAACTATGGCATCGGTCGACGATTACCTTTAAAGCCGCCAGTCCCGGCTGGCAAACCACGGGACTACTACAGCAAGACCCGATGTGGACTAGGGTATGTTACGCCCGCAATGACCCCTGAAAGTTCAGATGAGGAATGCGACTGGCATTCACATTCAACCGGGTCACCAACTTCTGATTCGGATACCAGCATCGGAGACGTATTCAGACAAGTCATGTCAGTCAATATGGCATTCGCCGACGCTTACAAAGAAGATGAAGACATTCCTGAAATCCTCGAGTTAGAGCCGTGGGCCCAACAGCTGGATGTACAATAGGAAAAATGGTTTAAACAAAGAGAACCTCCTACTGAAGATGAGGTTATACAGGTCGACCTCGGCAGCGAATCTTCTCCAAAACCAATCTTCGTCAGTAAAAGCCTAACAGACGAAGAGCGAGAATCGCTACTGGAACTTGTCAAAGAATATATTGATGTGTTCGCCTAGAGCTATGAAGACATGCCAGGACTAAACCCCGAAGTTGTCCTTCATAAGCTCAACATTCGGCCAGATGCGAAGCCAGTCAAACAACAACAGCGACGCTTCCGCCCGGGCATCATGGATGCGATCGAAGTCGAAGTCAATAAACTGATAGCCAGCGGCTTCATTCGTGAAGAACAACATCCTGACTGGGTCGCCAACATAGTGCCGATCCTCAAGAAGAATTGGAAGATTCGAATCTGCATCGACTTCCGCAATCTGAACGATGCACGTCCCAAAGATGAATTCCCCCTCCCTATCACAGACATCATGATTGACAACACATGCGGCTTCGAACGCATGTCATTTATGGATGGTTTCTCGGGGTATAACCAAATCAAGATGTCTCCTGACGATGAAAAGCATACATCATTCCGAACACCGATTGGCACATACTGCTACACAGTCATGCCTTTCAGTTTAAAGAATATTGGCGCCACATATCAAAGAGCCATGAGTATCATCTTCAGAGACCACTTGCGTAAGACGGTGGAGTGTTATATTGATGATATCACCGTCAAGAGTCGCTATAAGGGAGACTATCTGTAGGATCTGAGGACGGTATTCGACCTGATGCGAGCGCACAACCTGAAGATGAATCCCATAAAATCCTTCTTGGGCGTATCCAGTGAAAAATTCCTGGGTTTTATTATTACTGCCCAGGAAATTCATGTAGACCCAGAGAAGACGAAGGCAATTATGGAGATGGGTCCCCCGAGAAACCTTCGCGAACTCAGAGGCCTCCAAGGGAGGCTAGCTTACATCAGGAGGTTCATTTCTAACCTCTACGGGCGATGTCGGCCATTCACCCATCTCATGAAGATAGGCGTCTCATTTATATGGGATAAAGAATGCCAACGTGCCTTCGACAGCATCAAAGAATACTTGTCAAACCCTCCAGTCCTGGTGGCCCCGGTTGCTGGGAAACCATTCTTGCTATATGTACGAGCAATGAAGCATTCCCTCGGCACTCTGCTGGCACAAAACAATGATGTAGGCCATGAACAAGCTATATATTATCTCAGCCGATGATGATCGGACCATAGCACAGATATACTGCTGTGGAGAAGGAATGCCTCGCTCTGGTGTTCACCATTCAGAAGACGCGGTATTATGTTACAGAACAAACAATACATGTGATCTCGTGAGTCAACCCTCTCAGGGTCCTCATGACTAAACCAGGGGCACTCAGCTCCCGTCTCGCCACATGGGCAATATTGTTGTCTCCTTATCATATGGTCTTCGTCCCACAAAAGGCTGTTAAAGGTCAAGCCCTGGCAGACTTTTTAGCAGCCCACCCAGGCTCGAAGTCGTCCAGAATATATGAAGAAATCCCAGATGAGGTTGCCGACTCGTATGCAACCTCTCATGATGATATATGGCGAATGTTCTTCGACGATGCCTCAAGGATCGGACCTAAGGGCAACATCATCGTCGGAGTTAGGGTGGTGCTGGTTTCTTCTGCCGAACTGGTGATCAATCGTGCTTACTCCCTCATGGAACCCTGCTCTAACAACGTGGCCGAGTACAACGCTTTGTTCATCGGCCTCCAACTTACAAGGGAGCTGGGGATAGAATATCTTGAAGCATAAGGCAATTCGCAGTTAATCGTCAATCAGATCCGGGGTTCGTACGAAGTCCGCCATGAAGACATGATCCCCTATCACCAAATAGCGATCAACATTATTTCTTTATTTGAAGGATTCATCATCAAACATGTTCTCAGACTCCAAAAAATCGAAGCCGATGCCCTAGCAGGCCTTGTCACTTCCCTAGTCGTGCCGAACCATACTCATCATTCGGTTGACGTGATAGGCCACGAATTGGTCTGTCCCAAGAACAACGTTCAAGTTGTAGCGAGTTATTCTGCTCAAACGATCATCGAAGCGCCAGACTGGAGACAACCATTCATAGACTTTGTAGTCTACGACATCCTGCCCGATAACCCAAAGGAAGCCACTTCCATCAGAAGGCATTCTCTCAGATTCTTCTATGATACAGAGACGAAAATGCTGTATCGGCGATCCTACAATGGGTTTTTGCTACAGTGTCTGCCAAACGCAGAAGCCAAAGAAGCCGTACGCGAAGCTCATGACGGTGTCTGTGGGGGCCATCAGCCTGGTCCTAAATTACAAGACCGTCTTCGCCGAATGGGCTACTACTGGCCCACGATGGTAGCAGATGCGATAGACTATGCAAGAAAGTGCAAAGCCTGCCAAGTCCATACGGACTTCATCCACCAACCATCCGAGTTTCTACATCCGACAGTGGCGTCCTGGCCATTTGAAGCATGGGAAATGGACATCATCGGTCCGATTACTCCATCTTCCTCCCGAGGACATCGCTTCATACTAGCAATCACGGATTACTTCTCCAAATGGATGGAAGCTGTTCCGCTCACAGAAGTAAAGACTTCAAACGTGATCAGTTTCCTCAAGCATCATGTCATATATCGCTTTGGACTGCCCCGAAGGATCATCCACAATAATGGTCCGTAGTTCGTAAGCCATGCCTTCTATCGGTTCTGCGACAAGTATCGTATCCAGAATATTGCTTCGACACTATACAATCCGACAGCAAATGGGTTGGCAGAAGCATTCAACAAAACAATCATCAAACTTCTCAAAAAGTTTGTGTCTTCCAACAAACGCGACTGGAACGAGAAGCTTGGTGAATGCTTATGGGCGTACCGTACTACAGTCCGAACAGCTACTGGGAACACGCCATTTTTCCTGGTGTACGGGAGTGAGGCAGTCCTCCTATTGGAGACTCAAATACCCTCACTCCGTGTCGCCCTTACTTACCAATTGACGATGGACGATAACTACCGTCGCCGGCTACAAGAGTTAGAGGCCTTAGATGAAAAGCGCCTCTTGGCTCAGCAACGATTCGAGCTATACCAAGCACGCATCTCTAGAGCCTTCAACAAGAAGGTTAAGATCAGAACATTCCAAGTGGACGATCTCGTTCTGGCAGTCCGGAGGCCGATGGTCATGACTCACAAAATCGTCGGCAAATTCCAGCCAAAATAGGAAGGCCTATTTATCATTGAGGCCGTATTCTCCAACGGTGCTTACCGCCTCGCAAAACAAAATGGAGACTTGCTCATGTTGCCCGTCAACGGCAAGTTCCTAAAGAAATATTATGTCTAAATGACATTTTCCAGATCACCGAGTCATGTACCCGCTGGTACCACTGAACTCACATTCACAAAATTCCAGATCATCGAGTCATGTACCCGCTGGTACCGCTGAACTCATATTCGCAAAATTTTAGATTATCGAGTCAAGTACCCGTTGGTACTGCTAAACTCACATTCACAAAATTCTATATTGCTGAGTCATATACCCTCTGGTACCGCTGAACTCACGTCATCCTTCCACAAAAATCCCAGATTATTGAGTTATGTACCTTCTGGTGCCTCTGAACTTACACTTTGATTCCAAAATTCATGGATTATCGAGTTATGTACCCGCTAGTACCCCTGAACTTTTATCCCGGTCACTCGTTTGGGGAGAAAGTCATATATAACATACCTCTGAACTTTCTTCCTGAAAGAGCCCATTCCTCATGATCTACTACCCGCACTCCCAGTGCACAAAAAGGGTAACAGATCCACAAATTTCCAAAACGACCATGTCGATGTTACCTCTAGTCGTCTCAATTACGCCAAAAACAAATCACCCCTCTACATAGAACTTCCATGTCCTCATTACCTCTGAGTCATTTTATGTACCCCTCTTCATTGAGCCCACTCCTGCCATGTCCTCATTACCTCTGAGTGGGTAGGCTCCGTCGCCATGTCCTCATTACCTCTGAGTAAGTATGTTGATTCCCTTTCGCCTTATTATCCGTACCCACAACCGGAGTACGCCAAGGATAATAGGTCCACAAATATCCTCCGTTGAGTTCACTCCTACCATGTCCTCATTACCTCTGAGTAGGAAGATTCCACGACAAAAACCCCTCATGCTTGCCATGTCCTCATTACCTCTGAGTAAGTATGTTGGTTCCCTTTCATCCTGTTATCTGTACCCACAACCGGAGTACGCCAAGGATAATAGGTCCACAAATATCCTTCGTTGAGTTCACTCCTGCCATGTCCTCATTTCCTCTGAGTAGAAAGATTCTACGACAAAAAAACCCTCATGCTTGTCATGTCCTCATTACCTCTGAGTAAGTATGTTGGTTCCCTTTCATCCTGTTATTCGTATCCTAAACCAGGGTACGCCAAGGATAATAGGCCCACAAATGTCTATTGCTAAGTTTCTTAGTACAGGCCAATCATTTCTCATCACGCCCCGGGAGCCCAGCTGCTCCATGACAATCCTTCTTCCGGTACCAGAAACGTTTATGACCACCTTATCGTGGAACTGTTCTAGGTATCCCCAATCAAACTTGTTATCCGTACCTAAAACCAAGGTATGCCAAGGGTAACAGGTCCACAAACAAGTCCCCCATACGGGCCAAACACCACTATAACACCACAAGCACAACAAGCAGTACAAATAAAGGGTAAAATAAAACATACTCTTTTATTTGGAAGCCAAAAGAGCATTACATGTTTTGGGACCATGTCCCTCTCAAAAAGAAAAGAATAGGAGAACGAAAACAAAAGAAGAAGAAAAAGACCGACTATGGTTCGGCGTTACATAATTCCAGGAGGCGATTCTTCACCAAGGTGCTCCCCCGCTCAAGCCAATGTCTAGCTCGGCGCTCAGCCTCCTGGGACAACCGCTCCCCATTATCCAAGTCCACGAGTGCTAGCCAGTCATCTTCCAACTTCTTCAGGGCAATTTCTAGGTCAGCCGAAGCTCGATTAACTCTGTCAGCCTCCTGGATAATTAGCCCCCTTTCGATACGGGCAGCCTCAAGCTCAGACTCCAGGAAAGCTAACTTCCTCTGAAGCTCAAGGATCTGCTCCCGCGTGTCAGTGATCCCACGGAAGGCAGTCACTTCTCGAGCCGTAACATCTTCACTCTCGCGGCTCAGTTGATCATATTGATCAGACAGATTACGGAGGTCCTTCAGTATGGCCGGACTGGTCTTATCCCGAGCAGTCCTTATCTTCTCTGCATCAGCTGTGAGGGAACCGCGCTCCTGATCTATAGCAGCAGACAGATCAGCCTGTCGCAGCACCTGAAACTGGGCCACCAGCTGATCAGTCTCCAGCAATTTTGCCTCCAGAAGCGTAGCTACCCTGCCCCACCAGGAAGAGTCTTAAGGATATCAATATGACCCTGGGTGCATTGCCGGGCCAAGACGAAAGAGGTCCCTCTTTCCACAGCAGCCGCTATCCTCCTCTTCAAGTGACAATAAAAGCTGTCAACCACGTCCTATAATGCTTCGTCCAGGACCTCTGTAGAGGACGGCGTCAAAGGAAGCGTGGCCGGCAACATCGAAGCAGACGTGCTAGAACTTGCCACCAAGGGGACAAATTCTGAGCAGAACGATGCACGGATAGCGGCTAACTCTTCCTCTGCCACCCGAAGAGCCTAGACACTTGGCAGGGCAGAGAAGTCGACTCTCGGAGCTGCCCGAGCAGAAGAGGACGCAAGGACCATTGTCCCCTGCCTTGGCTGTCCCACCACCTGACTTACCTAACTCGAGCCCGCGGGAGGCCCATCAAGACGAGCCGGAAGGGGAGGGGGTACGCTCCTCTCCGCCAGTGCCCCTTCGGTAGAGTCTGTCTCAGCAATGTCCATCATCGGCACTGGAGAGGAAGGACCTGTATGTCCAGAACAACAATCAGTCGACGTGACCCGAAGGATGTGATAATAGAGCAGATAGGCCTCCTCGCAAGTTAAGATTCTGCTTATCTTACCAGGGGAGGAGCATGGAGGCTGCAGCTCGTTCGCAGCTGACATGATCTCCTCACCCGTGATCTCCAAGTTAAATTCGGCTGGCTCCTCTGTCCCAGCTACCTCGAAGGGAGATATGACTCGATCAGCATCATCTTAATAAAATTCAGCAATTTCAGGGACAGGCTCACCAGAGCCCCCGTCATCTCAAGTTACGACCTCGGCAACTTGAGATTCCTCTTCTTCTGACACCTACGGGAGGGAAGAAAAATGATTAAGATCAAAGCTAGAAGAAAGGAAGAACTAAATAGAGATGGTAGTGACTTGTTTACCTCCGACGTGGGGTCAACTTCCTCGCCTCTTTCCCTTATAGTTAGCTTGCGATGTCTGGTCGCAGCCAGTTTCCGGGAGCGAGGGATACCGCCAACAGGAGAAATTTGCCTGCTACGCTTACGTACAGGACCGGGTGCAATGGGTAGCTGATCTGCCACCATCTCATCTGGCAAAATAGGTGGCTGATCCGTCCCAACATCTTCCACCGGAAGTGAAGAATCATCTGTATCATGCTCGTCGCCCTCATAATCCGCAGTAGTGGAGTCTGAATCTGGCACTTCGACTCTATTCTTCCTCTTTCTCGACTTGGCCCCCTGGGGCCTCTCATCCAGGCCAGTACCAACAATAAAACTGGCATCCGGGTTAAAACCGACAGGGGGTTTGTTCACCATAACATGGTACAAAGCCGCCATGTACAAAACCTCTACCGACGCCTTAATGGCAGGGACAAAGAAAATGGTACGAGTATGGAATGTATCATAGTAGTGCTAGTCCCTGATACCGTCAAGAAGGCTACTTTCAAAATCCAGATAAGAGCTGGGACTGTCTAGAAAAAGCTGGCTGTATCCAAACTGTCTGGCAAACCTGCTGGACAGATAAGGCTCCAAGAAGACAGCATTGCGGTTGCGATACACCAGATGAGCGGGGCGGATGTTACGCAGCCACAGAAGCATCTGGCCGTCCAGAAGCTGAGGGGGCCCAACACCGTCGAGATGTACAGCCGCTATTTCCTCAGTAGTAAAATGAGGGACAGATACGAAAATATTGTACATATCTGCCCTCGCCAGCGCCATTCGGCAAGCGTGCATGGTCTCGTACTCCCACGTCTCATTACGATAACGGAAGATAAAAGCGTCATCATCAGTTACACCGTCTTCGGAGCCCGGTCTCATCAAAGACAGATAATGCATCAGCAACTACCCCATTAGATAATGATAGGGCAGCTCAGTCCATTCAAAATCTTTTGTCACATCACGGGCGATGACCTTGGACGTATAAGTGTGGAGGCCACGGTGTATGCTGCACACCATGGCCGGAAGGAGAGCTTGTCACGACCCGTACCCTAGAGTTGGGACACGAGAACGTAACAACGCCCAGCCTACGTCGCAGTGTCGGCGGTAGAACGCTGTCCTAGGTCTCAATGCATCTAACAGTATAAGACTAAACAGTTTATACTCCCCGAATGGGGGTGACATAACAGAATGTAAACTCAATCACATCTAAGGTAGAGCATAAAGAAAGATAGATAAAATATGAAATCGAAAAGAGATACAACAGATAGAAGTCTAAGTGTCTAAGATACAAACTCAGAATACATCTCAAAACTCAAATACAGTAATCCATAAATACATCTCAAAACAACTGAAAATAAACTATGAATAAACCCTAGCTATCTATACAACCTCTACTGTCTCCTCTAGGCTAGCAGGCAAACTCCAGGCTATCTGTAAAATTTATCAACAGGTCCAGTCAGGACTGGAGCGAGCACAGTACATCTCAACAGATCATAGCAGGTTAGAAAATATAATCATGCAGTAAAGTAAGATACAGGATCTGAAAGAAATACAGTATGTAAACAGAGAGAGAGAACTGTAATAGAAATATCTACTATAAGTAGAGAACTAACAGTGACTAGTGAATCAGAGTACAAGCTAGACATGTGAACAGGTAGAGGTGATTCAGGAGAGGTGGTTCAAGATTATATTATTTGGAATTATTCACATGCTATTTCTACTCCCCCGTACCCCCAATCAATACACAAGGATCCAACCAGGTTATGTTATGATTCCATGCAAAGGCCCACAAGGGGTGATACATAGATAGCCCATAAATGGGTGATTCTGGGAATACCCACAATGGGGTGATTCTGGGAAGACTCTGTGATCATGAGAGTACACGTCATAAGTGATCGAAGAACCGTGAAGCATAGTGATACACCATATAAGTGAAAGGCACAGAACATGTAGTATACGATGCTCCCTGAGGGGATAACATCTCAAGAAAGGATCCATATAGTACTAATCCGTGTTACCAACGTGCCAGCATCAAGTATAGTAATCTAAAGCAGAAAAATAATTCTAACAGGATATGAAATGATCAGAGAATGTACTCGTCTGATATCTGAATGTCCAAGGTAAAGATACTGTCCGAGAAGAGGTGCTGGCTCCTAATTAGAACAGCACAAGTCACAACATATCCAGAAGGGTAATATAAAGCACTACAATGCATTCTACATGAATCTAGGTCAAACTAGGCCAAAGTCAACTCTTGGTCAACTCTGGTCAACTGCACTAGTCAAACTAGGTCAAACTAGGTCATGTCCTAACCCAACAAGTCTTACTAGGCCTAACCAAGACTATCCTAACAAGCACACATCAATACAAGGCTATACAAGCCAACATACACCCAACTCTATATAGCATGCAATTATTCAATACTCAAATAGGCAAGAATTCACATTGGATATACACTAGGTAATCTATTACTTTAAGCTATATATGTCTACACATATATACACATGTATATATTGGTATTAAACATTAGGTCTATAATCATGGCATTTTAAATGGTTATATAAACTTATATATTACAACACAATATGCTAACATATATATAATATACATACATAGCTAAGTTAACTATATTCATAAATACTTATTTAAGAGACTATGTGTGTGTATATGAACATGGCAAAGGGGCAAGTGAGGGTTAAATGGGCATACATAGTGTATACATATCAAAGAGTGTCAAAGTGTAAGTGAACAATGTGTCAAGTGTGATAGTGTCAACATAGTGTAAGGGGGTACATGAGGTAATATAGGATTTGTGTTAACATAGAACATTATATCTCATTAACTTGTATATTACATACATTACATCTATTATTACATTACATTCATGCTTGCATTCATTCATCATTCATTTATTCTCTTGCACTACTATATGCACCATACATTACATACTATGGAACCTACATATTCATTACAAGCCATACTTATACATGCTTACATTAGATAGGATACTTACACCTCATACATCATTTATTTAAACATTTACTCATGCCTGCATTCTTTATTTAATTACATAATGTATATACATTAACATGGATTAAAATCAAATAGAACATTATATTACACACAAGGGTGCACAGAATGCATATGCCGAATAGTAACTCTAGGATTAAAATCAATACTGTATCATCTCAGCATGAATTAAAATCTAGGATTAAAGTATGTTATAGATCTATGTGTTAGCTTTCCGAAACTTCAAATGGATCGCATTTTCGTTTTCGGAAACTCCCAAAATCGCGAAAACACCGAGAACGCGTTTGTCTTTCGTACAGCTGACCCTCAAATAATTCTCTAGAAAGTTACAGAAGGAATTAGGCCTATTAATACATGTTTTTGGAAATCTAACTTCAATACGCTTCTTTTAAAAAAAACGGAAGATTAAACCGAGCTTTGAGCTAGAAGTTATGACATTTCTAAGTTAGGGCTGAAATTAAAAACGTGGATAAAAATCATGACGGATTTGGTTAGTTCGAGACAAAAGAACACAAGTATATAACATAATATATTAAGAACTCACTCTCTACACTAATATATATATATATGAGACACTATAGAACACATCTCCAATACAAAAATATGAGATTAAACATGTAATAATTCATTCATACATAACAACAACACATAGTGTGTCCAAATTTGGGGTTTTCCCACATGGACACAACCACAACACAAAGGACACTCCTATAACCTCCAAATGGATACGAAATGGACACAAATGGAGATACAACCATGGAGGTCATTCCTATGGGTTCAAAATAGACCTATATGCATGAGAAAATGAAAAAAAAAGAAGGGATTTATACCTCCCGGTAGATCGAATCAAAGAAAAGCCTTCCCGGAGCGACACCGACACGTAGAGATTCCAAAAGGACACGAACGAGCTTCAAATCCTCCCAAACTTGGGTAGCTTCCTCCTTGGCTAGAATGGAGAAGGAAAGAAGAAGATTTGGTGGCAAAATGGAAGGATTTGGTGGAAAAATTGCTAGGGATTGCTCTCTAGGAATTTGGGGAAGAACAAGAGAGAGAGTGTGGATGAGAATAATGAAATGAACTTGAGCTTATCCTCTCCCAAAGTGGCTGGCCATATGGGGCTATTTGTCCTATTATGGTAAGGTCCAAAATGCCTCCACTAACCTATTCTATGAGTATTAGGAAAGGGCTAATTGGTTGGGGCCAAATTAGTCATTCTAAAGTCTCTAATCACACTAACCTTATCCGTAATAATTAGTCTAAAATCTAACTAAAATATTTCTATCATGTGGACTAATATTAATATCATGTGGGCCATGTCTAACTAGTGTGTGGGTTCCACTAGAGTCAAACTACCCCCGGGTCCCCGTTATAAGTCGGATTGAGTTGAAATTCGAACCCGACTCAAATAATCCCAAAACAATATCATAAATAATAAAATAATATCAAAATAATTCAAAGAGGTCAAAAGCAAAATATCCTTAGGCCAGAAATGACATTAAAATATCATAATCACATGATTGGGCTCTAGGTTAAACAGTCTCTAGGGTTTCACTAACAAAACGTCAAAACCACAAGTCATTGATTTAAATAATTTTAAAATGATTTAAAATCACCAAAAATCATATCATGAATTAAATATCATTATTAAAATAATTATAAACACGAAATTTCAAAATTACCCTTATTTGGGAAGACTGGGTGCTACAACTCTACCCACCTTAGAAAAATTTCGTCCTCGAAATTTAAGATCGATATTACTCCTTCTAGAGCCTCTAACCTATCCAATATCTAAGGTAACACTTCCTAACACTGGAATAATAAACGAACATCTAAATAGTGTCAATCTAGGAATACCTCCAACACTGCTCTGCTGTACGGCGGTAATGGAACTTCAATAAAATATGGACTGGAACCTATATCCAAGGGACTGAACCTATTTTAAAGTGGTCTTAACTAAGGATGAAAAGGAACTGATCATAGGCTATAGGTATGCTCAAACTATTATCTTTCTATTAACCATCTATTAATACATTCTATTACCATAGGAACGATGTATTACTAAGACATATAGGCCCCTATCTCATAACACATTTATACTCACCAAAAGACTAGAACATCCTATCAAGGCTGATACTATAATCTCTCATAAATCTCATAAGCTACATATTTATAGACACACATCCCCACATCAAGGACTAACCTATATATATCTACAACTGATACTAATGGGATGACGTCCCTATTTTCCAAAAATCAAGGTCTAAATTTTTTTTTCTAAATCATGCAATTTGAAGGAATAGTATACAAGTTCAGGGTATACCGTAGCAGTTGGAAGTCTCACCTAGGTACACTAATCATTCTAGGTCAAACAGTACTATGGTATCAACACACAAACAATCTAGGGTGTCCTAATTGGGAAGGTAAGGGAACAACAATCATCAAGGTTGTAGGGCTGTCTACCATCCTATATAAAAATTGGTCATTAACATGCAACTAAGAAATTATTAAAAGGTTACTATTCCATAAAATGGCAAAAATTGAAAATTTAGGCACAATAAATCACAAATAGATTTTTGTCTTGGCACGATCTAAGTTGATCAATTTCGGGATAAAACGAGATTTGGGCAAGAAGGGAAGTCAATAAAATTAAAGTATGAGCACGAGCATCCAATGATGGAGGTTCAGCTCATGATTAAATTTAATTCGACTGAGTATGAATACGAGATTCATAGGCGATGAAAAGATTTCAAGAAGAATTGTCAAGGCTGTCGCGAATGAGACTCTAGGGTCAAGTTTAACTATGTCTCCATTCTCGTAGATTGATACATGAAAAAGCGAACCAAAGTGCAATAGGTTGATCAGACCATCATGTACCGGTTCTGATTAGACAATATGTTAGTGGGTGGCCACCCAATAAAATATGTCATGACCAAGCTCGAAAATAGATAAGCTTGCAAAACTAAGGCTAATTTAGCAACACAAGATATAAGGGTGGTAATGATGAAAGGAATTACATAGTCCAAGTTTATTAACCAACGGGTCAAGTAATCAGATAAGATACAAGGTTAAGCATCTAAGGAAACAAGCAGAACACCATCACATGTCGGGTCGAAAGAATTGAGTCAAGATTGGATTTCTAATTGAAATAAGAAGAAATTTAGTATAATGGTAGAGGTTATAGTTTAGCCAGTTGACCAGAAAATCATATCAAGAAAATAGAGTACAAGAAGACGGGTTTTAGTGGGACATGATATACCTACACGAAGGTGAGCTCGTCTAGGTCTTGCATATAAGATTTGTTGGAGGGTAACAGCTAGTATTACATTCCGAATATCAAAGTCACGATAAGGAACGTTAAGGATCTCAATTAGAAAGTGGGAGTTCAAGAGGTGGTAATTAATGCACAAAAATAATGAAGATCGAGTTAGTCATCTGCTTCTGATACTCTTAAGTTCATCTGGTCATAACTTGCCAATCATATCTTTACCTCACCAGTCTCCATATGAAAATTTAACCTTCACTTAAACCCTTACCATGACTACCGTAGGCAATTTCCAATTTTCAAACATCACTCTTGAAGCACAGCCCTCACATTTAGGAATCAACATTAACCATTTATTTAAATTTCCAAGTTCTTTCACCTTGTCTTAAATTTGACCCAAAACCTCTAAATCCCGTTTACGAATTCCTTGAACTTGTTCAAATTGTTCTCCTCGTATTATTTAATTTAAATCTCTAGGCCTTACAAAACTTATCTTCCATCATAAAATCAACTTTCGTATTTTCTTCGACATACACCCTTGAATATTATTCTCCTAAAAATATTTCACAACAATCTCTAAACTTCCATAACTTTGTGTTCTCTCTATCCCTAGTCATTTCCTCGCAACATCTTGTTTAATATCCTTATTAAACACAATTAACTTCTCTTTTCCATCACTAACCTTCTACATAGCCTCAGAGTAAAAGTTTTCCCCAGAATCAATAACCAAGATTTTCTAAGTTCTCAAAACTAGGTTGACCTCTGATATCCTCATTAGTTTTGAATACACCTATAAACTATCTCATAACCCCAAAATTTCTCTAAATGTAATTGTTTCCAGATTGGCAGTATACATCTCTTTATTCTATTCGAGACCTTTACCACATTTTCTATCTCAAGTTTCCATATAGAACACTCCACATTTGATTTCCTTTAGATCATCATAAAATAACCAGTTACGTCTTCTCTGAGCTACATAATTTACGTCACTTCCTTAGCCTTCCCCATGCAAAAGATACGAAGATTCAAGGGTTTCGAAGTACATCTGGTAGGGACGACAAGATATGGATAATTAATGTAATGAGACAGAGTTTAAGATAAGAGGTAAATAAGAATGCAAGGGAATAATGGCGAGAAAGAATAATGAAGATATGTTCCTTCTCATCGGTTCAAACGAGAGGAACCCATCAAGCTTAAATTCAATAGCAAGGAATGAGGGTGAATCCAAACAAGAGGAAAAGGAATTCCAATTGAAGTTCAAAATGAGTTTCTCAGGGGTCGTCCCAGAAATCTCTCAAAGAATCCTAAGTGTGATTGAGTACCTTGGATTTAAAAATATTAATCTAAATACAAAATTAAATCAACAACTATAAAATTTTATCAAAATCATCAACTAATACCAGGATTCAAAGTTCTACAATGAATCCACAAAATCAAATTCAAATCAAGGAAAAAGGTGAATCAAAACAAGGAAAAGGAGTTTAAATCGGAATTCAAAATGAGATTCTCAAGGGTCATCCCAGGAATCTCTCAAGGAATCCTAACAGTGATTGAGTATCCTCTCATCCTAACATCTTAATTTATATATCCTATAGCAGGCTCGTAGTAGTACAACTAAGTCGTTGCGCTACTACGAAATCGTACTAATGCGAATCTCGACCTGCATGGGCCACCACTAAAAACGTGTCACGACCCGCACCCTAGAGTTAGGGTACGAGAACGTAACAACGCCCAGCCTATGCCGCAGTGTCGGCGGTAGAATGCTGTCCTAGGTCTCAATGCATCTAACAGTATAAGACTAAATAGTTTATACTCCCCGAATGGGGGTGACATAGCAGAATGTAAACTCAATCACATCTAAGGTAGAGCATAAAAGAAGATAGATAAAACATGAAATCGAAAAGAGATACAGCAGATAGAAGTCTAAGTGTCTAAGATACAAAATCAAAATACACCTCAAAACTCAAATACAGTAATCCATAAATACATCTCAAAACAACTGAAAATAAACTATGAATAAACCCTTGCTATATATACAACCTCTACTGTCTCCTCTAGGCTAGCAGGCAAACTCCAGGCTATCTGTAAAATTTATCAACAGGTCCAGTCAGGACTGGAGCGAGCACAGTACATCTCAACAGATCATAGCAGGTTAGAAAATATAATTATGCAGTAAAGTAAGATACAGGATCTGAAAGAAATACAGTATATAAACAGAGAGAGAGAACTGTAATAGAAATATCTACTATAAGTAGAGAACTAACAGTGACTAGTGAATCAGAGTACAAGCTAGACATGTGAACAGGTAGAGGTGATTCAGGAGAGGTGGTTCAAGATTATATTATTTAGAATTATTCACATGCTATTTCTACTCCCCCGTACCCCCAATCAATACACAAGGATCCAACCAGATTATGTTATGATTCCATGCAAAGGCCCACAAGGGGTAATACATGGATAGCCCATAAATGGGTGATTCTGGGAATGCCCACAATGGGGTGATTCTGGGAAGACTCTGTGATCATGAGAGTACATGTCACAAGTGATCGAAGAACCGTGAAGCATAGTGATACACCATGTAAGTGAAACGTACAGAACATGTAGTATACGATGCTCCCTGAGGGGATAACATCTCAAGAAAGGATCCATATAGTACTAATCCGTGTTACCAACGTGCCAGCATCAAGTATAGTAATCTAAAGCAGGAAAATAATTCTAACAGGATATGAAATGATCAGAGAATGTACTCGCCTGATATCTAAATGTCCAAGGTAAAGATACTGTCCGAAGAGAGGTTTTTGGCTCCTAATTAAAACAGCACAAGTAACAACATGTCCAGAAGGGTAATATAAAGTACTACAATGCATTCTACATGAATCTAGGTCAAACTAGGCCAAAGTCAACCCTTGGTCAACTCTGGTCAACTGCACTAGTCAAACTAGGTCAAACTAGGTCATGTCGTAATCCAGCAAGTCTTACTAGGCCTAACCAAGACTATCCTAGCAAGCACACATCAATACAAGGCTATACAAGCCAACATACACCCAACTCTATATAGCATGCAATTATTCAATACTCAAATAGGCCAGAATTCACATTGGATATACACTAGGTAATCTATTACTTTAAGCTATATATGTCTACACATATATACACATGCCTATATTGGTATTAAACATTAGGTCTATAATCATGGCATTTCAAATGGTTATATAAACTTATATATTACAACACAATATGCTAACATATATATAATATACATACATAGCTAAGTTAACTATATTCATAAATCTTATTTAAGAGACTATGTGTGTGTATATGAACATGGAAAAGGGGCAAGTGAGGGTTAAATAGGCATACATAGTGTATACATATCAAAGAGTGTCAAAGTGTAAGTGAACAATGTGTCAAGTGTGATAGTGTCAACATAGTGTAAGGGGGTACATAAGGTAATATAGGATTTGTGTTAACATAGAACATTACATCTTATTAACTTGTATATTACATACATTACATCTATTATTACATTACATTCATGCTTGTATTCATTCATCATTCATTTATTCTCTTGCACTACTATATGCACCATACATTACATACTATGGAACCTACATATTCATTACAAGCCATACTTATACATGCTTACATTAGATAGGATACTTACACCTCATACATCATTTATTTAAACATTTAATCATGCCTGCATTCTCTATTTAATTACATAATGTATATACATTAACATGGGTTAAAATCAAATAGAACATTATATTACACACAAGGGTGCACAGAATACATATGCCGAATAGTAACTCCAACTAATAATCAATACTGTATCATCTCAGCATGAATTAAAATCTAGGATTAAAGTATGTTATAGATCTATGTGTTAGCTTTCCGAAACTTCAAACGGATCACGTTTTCCTTTTCGAAAACTCCCAAAATCGTGAAAACACCGAGAACGCGTTTGTCTTTCGTACAGCTGACACTCAAATAATTCTCCAGAAAGTTACAGACGGAATTAGGCCTATTAATATATGTTTTTGGAAAGCTAACTTCAATACGCTTCTTTTAAAAAAAAATGGGAGATTAAACCGAGCTTTGAGCTAGAAGTTATGACATTTCTAAGTTAGGACTGAAATTAAAAACGTGGATAAAAATCATGACGGATATGGGTAGTTTGAGACAAAAGAACACAAGTATATAACATAATATATCAAGAACTCACTCTCTACACTAATATATATATATGAGACACTATAGAACACATCTCCAATACAAAAATATGAGATTAAACATGTAATAATTTATTCATATATAACAACAACACATAGTGTGTCCAAATTTGGGGTTTTCCCACATGGACACAACCACAACACAAAGGACACTCCTATGACCTCCAAATGGATACGAAATAGACACAAATGGAGATACAACCGTGGGGGTCATTCCAATGGGTTCAAAATAGACCTATATGCATGAGAAAATGAAAAGAAGAAGGGATTTATACCTCCCGGTAGATCGAATCGAAGAAAAGTCTTCCCGGAGCGACCCCGACACGTAGAGATTCCAAAAGGACACGAACGAGCTCCGAATCCTCCCAAACTTGGGTAGCTTCCTCCTTGGCTAGAATGGAGAAGGAAAGAAGAAGATTTGGTGGCAAAATGGAAGGATTTGGTGGAGAAATTGCTAGGGATTGCTCTCTAGGAATTTGGGGAAGAACAAGAGAGAGTGTGGATGAGAATAATGAAATGAACTTGAGCCTATCCTCTCCCAAAGTGGCTGGCCACATGGGGCTATTTGTCCTATTATGGTAAGGTCCAAAATGCCTCCACTAACCTATTCTATGAGTATTAGGAAAGGGCTAATTGGTTGGGGCCAAATTAGTCATTCTAAAGTCTCTAATCACACTAACCTTATCCATAATAATTAGTCTAACCTCTAACTAAAATATTTCTATAATGTGGACTAATATTAATATTATGTGGGCCATGCCTAACTAGTGTGTGGGTCCCACTAGAGTCAAACTATCCCCGGGTCCCTGTTACAAGTCGGATTGAGATGAAATTCGAACCCGACTCAAATAATCCCAAAACAATATCATAAATAATAAAATAATATCAAAATAATTCAATGAGGTCAAAAGCAAAATATCCTTAGGCCAGAAATGACATTAAAATATCATAATCACATGGTTGGGCTCTAGGTCAAACAGTCTCTAGGGTTTCACTAACAAAACGTCAAAACCACAAGTCATTGATTTAAATAATTTTAAAATGATTTAAAATCACCAAAAATCATATCATAAATTAAATATCATTATTAAAATAATTATAAACACGAAATTTCAAAATTACCCTTATTTGGGAAAACTGGGTGCTACAGAGCTAGCTTGACTTCCAAAACTAGTTTCACAGCCGGAAGGATAAAATTATGACTGATCCTCTCAATAGAACCAGCTTCTCCCGAGACTACGCAATTCCGCAGCCATACCATCAAGAATCCTGCCAGGTGTGCCTTCTCTGACAGCTCTTGGGTATCCTGATAAAAATAGCCAAAAGAGTCGATTTTACTCCCAAATCTGTCACTAGTGGTGGCCACCCTCTTGGCCGACGACATCAAGGCTTGAACCGCCTCCCGAGATTGAGGACGTCGAGAAGTAACTCGACCTGAGGCACCCATAGAGAAGAGATAGCGCACCCAATCCTTGGTGTGGGGAGCATTCCCTTCCGAGCTGCTGTCCTTTTTGGCTATCTGCTGATATGTGCTATAGTGGCACAATATCTCTTGGTAAATAGCCACGAAGCCTGGATACCGTTCCTCCAACTCCTCGAACTCCTTATTCGTAGGAGTGTATGCCTCAAAAGCTTCATCCCCCCAAGGAAGCTTAGAAACCGCGTGCATTTCATGGAGTGCAAGCCCCCTTTCCTCGACGGGTGTATAGAAGGTTCCCGTACATCGGTTATACATCTCCAGTAGAGATATAAATAATCTCTTGTTTATGGGAAAGCCATGGCTGGTGCCCCGAATAGCATGATAAAGACCGCTCTCACACAGAAAGGCCTTATACTTTTGCGAGATCCACATAGACAGATTGATCCATGAGGGAATGGGGTTATCCAACTCGGGAGCGTCAACCGGCCAATGGGATAGGAGCCCTTCCGAGCAAGTTGGTTTAGAAAAGTGTCGGCTGCAGAAAACGTAAAATTGGGACCCGGCACGTTCAAGAAAGTACCGGGGCCAATCCCATTACATAACGGCTGGCGTGCACCTTGCCCGTACATACTGACTTCATGCTGTTGTTGTAATGGATGTCTCCCACAAACATCCCACTTTGGATAGGAGTCAAAGACTCTTCCATCTTTCGGTCCAATGGGAGCTTATTAGACCAAGATAGCGGAAAGTGACGCTCCATTTGGGGGATACGGATCGCCATTCCGTTAGAAACAAAGCTCCAGGTCTCTGACACATCCAGAACTTGACTGTTCTTCACAATCAAGGCATCTCCGAAGAAGAATGCAGGCTTCAAGCATTCCCCTTCTAATTTTCCCGAGTTTATCATAGCATTGAGAAAATAGAAAGGCTGGTTCTTGAGGGCATTCAATCTCGTCGGAGGCTCGTCACTAGATAATTGGTCTGCCACATACCTAACTATATGGTCATACCTATAGCCCATAGCGGCTTGGGCACGACCCACCAGGGGTTCTCCAGCAGAATTAACTAGAAAATTAAATGAGAAGAAGATAAAAGAAAGTAAGTTAAAAAGATGGACAAAAACAACTGATGGGTGTTCTCGAGCTTTATGCGGCTCCAACTTAATGAAGTCTCATGCGGCTAAAACTCAGAAGAACACTTATGCGGCTCCGTTCAGCGAAGGTTCATGCGGCAGTGCTCTCATAGGGCCCTCAGAGTTCAGATAAGTTCATGCGGATCACGTGACAGACAAATCTGTGTGAATCTATGCGGCTCAGCATAGCTTATGCGGCCTCGTTGGCGAAGTGCGTATACGGCCACAGTAGCGATTCGCATACGGCTCGCGGCTCGACTATGGGACGAACATGCGATGCACAAGAAGATAAAGGCTCGTGCATAAAGCATGCGATATAGACATAGCAGTTAGGGTTTTTAAACTCACATAACATCCTTACCAGCAATAGGGGGTGGACGTCAGGGTGAACTGCGGGCACATCGGCTGGCGAAGGAGCGGCCGCAATCGAAGTAGAAGCAGCTTTCTTGCCCTTCGTCGCCGCAGTCAACGAAGACGCCGCCTTCTTACCCTTCGTCGCAACGGTCTTCTTGGGAGCCATTGGTGATCGGAGAAGAGGATAACAATCGGGGTAGGAAAGGTTTGAAGTAGAGGAGAAAGTAAAGAAGTTTCTTCTCTTAATTCCTCTTATTTATCGGAGGACAAAAGAGGGAGGACATGTAGACTAATAACCGCCTCAGGCAAAACGAAACTGACTCCTCAGATTTTGCCCCCTCTCTCATAAAGGAGATTCACCCAGGGCATAAAATCTAAATATTTAATGAGCCAACCCTTGGGATTTCCTCCAAAAGACGACACTAAAACGAATTAAAGGCAATTAAAGACACGCACACGTGGCGAGGAGCTCATGCGGCCAGACAGCCTATGCGGCCAGAAAGTCCATGCGGACGGTTGGCCAATGCGGCTGAGGAGGCCATGCGGCTGGGACATCCATGCGGCCAGGACATCATATGCGGCCAGAAGAGTTTATACATAGCCATGCTTCTTATTCAAAGTATTTCAATTTTGTAAATTAAAAACTTTGAAGGGGGTCTTGTAGAAGCATAGAAAAGAATAAAGAAAGATCCATGCGGCCAAGGATCTCCATACGGCTTAGAGAGCTCATGCGAGTCAGGAATCCATGTGGCTCAAGCGTCTATGCGGCTCAAATAGTTCCATGCGGCCCAGAGAGGAGCCACGTGGCCTTCAACAGCTCTCCCCTTTGGTCTTTTACTGTATTTAATGCCTTGACGGCTGACAGCTCTGACAAATGACAGCTCTGGATGCAATAATAACTCTGTCATAATGGCAGACTCCTAGGAAAATGAAGGAAATCTCTGACACAATCCATCAAACCCCAAAGGCCTTCATGCGACCTTGATACATGGACAGTCGTATGCGGCTCAGACAGAGGCTACCCCATACGGCTCAGGCAGAAGCTACCACATGCGCTTCAGACAGAAGCCACCCCATACGGCTCAGGCAGAGGCTACCCCATGCGGCTCACGAGGGCTATCTTCATGCGGCTCACTGAGAAGCCACCCATCATGCGGTCGCCTACACTCATGTGGCTCAGATCATCTCCATGCGGTTCAAATGTTCAGAGGCCACTCCCAAGCAGCCTTTACACGTGGCCAGCCTTATGCGGCTCAGTGGGAAGCAATTTTTATGCGGCTCAAGTGGCTCACAGTTAAGACACGTGCCAGAAGATTAGTTTTGCCAACGTCCCTATAGCTAGCAACCTAATAATAGTGGGACACATGGCATCAAATCGATCAAAATTCATCAATAAATCCCAACAAAGTATTGGGATCAAATCAGATCATTTGCAATCAAGTAAATTGAACACGTGGCAGGAGATCCGAGCTTGGCATAACAAATCATAAGGATTTATGTCAATCATCATTTATTACCCACAGCGATTTGATGCAATCACATTAATTACTCAAATCTATTATATTCAAGATGAGCGGCCAGATTCATTGATCCTTAGCCGCCGATTTTTGAAGAATAGGCAATCATTGCAAACCCTAATGATGTCCCCCACTCTTATAAATAGCAGGGTGCCATTCCCTTGCAAGGAGGAGAGCACAGACAGTGCACAGAGAGCATAACCCCCTCGGATCTAGAGAGTCAGAGAAAGAATATACAAAGATAAAAAAGGAGAGCATTTCTTCATCAACGCCAAGCAGTTCTTCTACAGAGCCAAGGCTGCACCCGATCGTCCATGGAGTAAGGTAGAGCTGTCATCGCTTTCCCGAGCCTCTATCGTCACCCCCAGAATCTAAAATAAACAATTGTACTTAGACTGATGTACCTAGGTTTTTGTCCCTAGACTTTCTTTATACAAGCGAGTTTGTATTATTAGTCTAAGTTCAGTCCTCCTACATAAATTATTTTGTACTTTTACAATCAATGGCAACCATCGGGTACTACATGTTCTGTGCGTTTCACTTACATGACGTATCACTATGCTGCATTGGTTCATTGATCACTTGTGACATATACTCTTATGATCACAGAGTCTTACTTGAATCCTTATCCCATTTATTGGGTATCCTAGAATCTCCTAGAATCCCCATTTATGGGACATCCATGTATCACCCTTCGGGTGCCTTTGCATGGAATCATAACATAACCTGGCTGGATCCTTGTGTATTGATTGGGGGTACGGAGGAGTATAAATAGTCATGTGAACAATTCCAAAGTAGAATAGCCATGTACGCCTCTTTAGTATAGCCATGTGCAAATTAAGCCATTCACATGTCGACTTTGTACTCTAAATCACTAGTCACTGGTAGCTCTCTACTTATAGTAGATATTTCTATTACAGTTCTCTTTCTGTTTACATTCTGTACTTTCTTTCAGTTCATGTATCATACTTTATTGCTTGATTATATTTTCTAACCTGCTATGATCTGTTGAGATATATTGTGCTCGCTCCCGTCCTGACTGGACCTGTTGAAAATTTTACAGAGGATGATGAGAAACCCTGCACCCCTTACTTTGGAGCTTGCCTAGATGACACTCGCGACCTGGACCCCTGGGGAGGTTTAGGCAGCTGCTGAGGATGATACCCTTGCAGAGTATAGAAAGCTTAGACTGTTTTTTTATGTTTAGCTATTGTCCTTGTTTTCAGAGTTGTATATTTTTAGTGATGATAAGACTTGTATTTCATTTCTGTTGTACCTCAGTTGAGGATTTCTTTAACTATTTCATCGTGCCATATTCTATCTGTAGATTGTGATTGAGTTATACCTCTATATTGGCCTCCTTATAGAGAGTATTTATGTTATGTTAGTTATAGTTCATGACCTAGAACAGCGTTCTACCGTCGATACTACAGCGTAGGCTGGGCGCTGTTACGTACTCTTATCCTCACAGTGGGTGCGGGTCGTGACACAGTCAGTATCACCTCGGACAAAGATTCCAGATTTACGTCGTACTTTTGGCATAGTCTGCAAGAGAGTTTGGGAACTTACCTCCAGTTCAGCTCAGCTTATTATTCGTAGACAGATTGTCAGTCAGAGCGTACCATATAAACCTTGGAAGATATGTTGAGATCTTGTACACTCGACTTCGGTGGTTCATGGAAAGACTACCTGCACCTGGGGGAGTTCTTATACAATAACAGTTTCCAGGCCAGTATCCAGATGGCGCCGTTCGAGGCACTGTATGAAAGGAAGTGTAGATCCCCGCTAGCATGGAATGATGTCGAAGACAGGCAAATGCTTGGTCCAAAAATGATTGCTCAGTCAGTTGAGGTGGTTAGGAGAGTCAGAGATCATCTTCGAGTTGCCTAAGATCGCCAACGTCATTGGGCCGATTCTTATCGGCGCTCCCTTGAACTCTCGATCGGCGACCATGTATTCCTGAGGATTTTGCCTAACCGTGGCATCATTCATTTTGGCGTACGAGGAAAGCTTAGTCCTAGGTATATATGACCGTTCGACATCCTGGAGCGAGTAGGAGATGTGTCCTATCGTCTCGCTCTTTCGTCGTCGTTACGTGAGGTGTATGAAGTGTTCCATGTATCCCAACTACGATGGTATATCCCAGACCTGAGCCACATCCTGGATTATTCGAAATTGGTTGTTGGTACCAACCTTTCGTATGAGGAGAGGCCCGTGTCAATATTGGACCGGAAAGAGAAGATACTCAAGAACAAGACTATTAAATTAGTCTGTATTGCTTGGGGTCATCACTCTTTGGGTGAGTCAACATAGAAGCGTGAGGATGATATCCGATCACGATATCCCGACCTGTTTGACTCATAAGGTATAATGTCTTCCTTATGCCTTATGCTCTCAGTTTCTTGCTTGAATGAATGATTGCTTGATTGATTGCCTTGTTATAGCTTGCCTGTGATTAGTATAGCTTGTCCTTGCCTCTCTAGCCTCTTAATTAAATTTCGAGGACATAATTCTTTTAAAGTGGGTAGAGTTGTAACGACCATGGTTCGTATTACGTATTTGGTATACGTATACGTATATTGCATGTCACATTGCATGATTTAATTGGGTATTTTATTGCTTGGTATGGTTCGGCTTGGCTTGGTTTTTCCTGTGAACCAAACCCCACCTACCACCCCTTTCTTTCTTTATAAACCATCTAACCACTCTCTCTCTTCATTACTTCTTCTTCATTAATTCTTCTTCTTCACCATTACTCTCTTCCACCTAACAGAAGGCCTAGGCAAGTGCAGCTTACTTCATGGAGGAACTCAGTTTTTATTGTTCCATCATTTTCTCCACGAGTTTCTAATACACTTTAATACTTAGAATTTTTAATTTCCATGGTTCAATTTGTGTAGATCTAAGCTTATGGTATTTTCAGATTTTTTGGGTTTTGATCTATTTAACCTTGTTATTATCAAGTTTTGATGGTTCCATGTTGTAGAGAATTTGATTCTACCCCATTTTAACCTATGGAAGTCTGGATTCTGACCTTGGATGAAGGATTATGGAGCTTTGAAGCCATGGATTCTATAATTCTTCTTCTCAGAAAGTGGAGAAGAAGAACAGTTCTCTGGCCGCATGGGAGCCTTAGCCGTATGACTTTTATGCGGCAAGCCTCCCGAGCCGCATGGCACCGCTTCTCCATTGCCGCATAGGCTTTAGCTTTCCAGCCGCATGGCCTTGTTGGTTACTTAGCCACATGACTCTGCCCGACTTCAGCCGCATAAGCTGTCTTGGGTCCTTAGCCGCATGAACACCCGCATCCCCAGCCGCATGAGCCCGCATCCTCTTTGCCACATAAGCCCGCGTTCCTCTCAGCCGTATAGCATCGTATCTCCTAAGCCGCATACACCTGTTTCTATCCTGCCGCATAAAGTCATTTCCCTTAGCCGCATGGCGTTGGTCTCCCGCAGCCGCATATGCGCCCGCCCACTACTAGCCGCATGAGTTGTTCCCCTGCTGTCGCATATGATCCGTTCTTCCCGCCTCATAAGCTCGCGTCTTTCCAGCCGCATGCGCCCCGCATGAGCTTGCTCCCTATGGCCGCATGTGCCCCGCATTCTTCAGCCACATGCGCCCGTTCTTTCTAGCCACATGAGCCCGCAGCCGCATGAGCTTGTCTCCCATAGCAGCATGGCTCTCTTCATTAGTCCTAGTCCTCTTCTATTATAATAATAATATTATTATTATTATTATATTGAAAGGTTATATTTAGGTCATGTTTCCTGACTCTCTGTGAATGTCTATACCATGTAAATTCTGAGATATTCAAGTGGCCCACCGTGGCGCACTCTTGACAAGTAAATCTGACATGATATATCTTGATATGTTGTTGAGACAGCTAGCCTGACATGACAAGAATGAATGACCTGGATACCGTGGACGATTGTATTTGTATAAATAAACCAGTATTGTTGTAGAAGCATGGAAAATATCAGAATAATGATCTATGCGGCTCGGATCAAGAGAACCCCATGCGGCTCATACAGGAATGGTCCCATGCAATTCAGAGAGACTCTTAGTCTCATGCGGCTCGTTGCAGGATAGTCCATGCGGCTTACATAGGGACAGTCCTATGCGGTTCAAAGAGCCCCCTAGCCGCATACGGTTCAGAAGTACATGCGGCTCACATACGACCAACAGAGATATGCGGCTCGATTAATGCCACGTGTCCCCATGGGACTCCTTCACACAGCTGGCCATCGAGCAATGGCCCTATTTAATGCTCTGCCATGATTTAACAGCTGACGGCTCTGACATGAAGTGTCATAATGGCCCTGTCATAATGACAGACTCTTTGGGAACATGAGAAAATCTTCGACACGATCCGAGATTGCCACGTGGCTACTCCCATGCGGCTCACTTGAAGAATAGCCCCATGCGGCTGATAAGAATCATCTTCCTGCAAAGCTATCCCATGCGGCTCGCGAGTACTACACTTATGCGGCTCACCAAGAAGTCATCCCATGCGGCTGGCAAGAATCGTCTTCCTGCGGTTCACCAAGAAGTCATCCCATGCGGCTGGCAAGAATCGTCTTCCTGCGGTTCACTAAGAAGCCATCCTATGCGGCTCATGAGTATTATATCTATGCGGCCCACCAAGAAGCCGCCCCATGCGGCTCTTAAGTACTATACTTATGCGGTTCACTGAGACGCTGTCTCATGCGGTTCATGGATATCATGCGATTCTGACAGGATCCGCCATTAAGATACGTGGCACAGATTCAATGGCCCCCACGACTTGACAGCTGGTAGCAAGGATGATTGTGGGATACAGATCAATCAGAGATTTACCAGATCCCAATGACCATATTTAACGTTATTCTCATAATTAATGAGATCAGGTCATATCATTCCTGATCAAGCTAATGGGACACGTGGTGAAAGATCCGAGCTTGACACAGCCAATCATGAAGATTTAAAGCAATCAGCATTAATTATTCAGAGGATTCAATATTATCCCCATTTATGGCCAGATCCTTCACGCCTTAAACGAATGGTCCAGATTAATTATATATCAGGCCGCCGCCACTTTGAGAATGGGTAATCATCCAAACCCTAATGATGCCCCCACTATTATAAATAGCAAGGTGCCATTCCCTTGTAAAATGGACACGAAAAAAAGGAGAGAGAGAAAAGAGAGCTTTTCTCCTAATAATCAGAGAGAATACACAGAGAAAGAGAGAAGTTAGAAGAGCAACCCGAGGAGAACAAGAAGAGCATTTCTTCATCAACGCCAACCATCTCTTCACAGGAGCCAAGGCTGCATACCGTTCGTCCAAGGAGTAAGGCGGGGCTGCCGTCGCCTTCCCGAGCCTCTATCGTCATCCCCAGAATCTAAAATAAACAATTGTACTTAGATTGCTGTACCTAGATTTTCGTTCCTAGGCTTTCTTTGTACAAGCGAGTTTGTAACGTGAAGTAAAAGTCCGGTCCTCCGATAATTGTTCTGTTCTTTTATATTTTATGACAAACACGATGGCGACTCTGCTGGGGAAAAACTTCTCCACGGCTAAGGAGTTGGTGACGCAGTCGGATGCAGCCAAACTTGGCTCCACGCAACAAAAGATGGTCGTCCACTTCGACCAACAGGCCTTTGAAGAGATGCTCTCCGAAAGAAGTGCTGGCCCGGTCCAGAAGCGCACCCGCACGACAAAGGCTCGCAGAGAGTGGAGGCCAAAATCCTTTGCTCCTCCCCAAACCTTCGACGGGATACCCTCTGTTGCTCAAGACGGCGAGAAAGACTCTTCTGCGACCCCACTTCAGACCGTAGACAACTCTGCTGTCCCCAAGTCCGGCAGAAGAAAACACTATGATGCTGGACTTGCAGGGACAAAGAGGAACTCTACGCGAACCGAACCGCATAGGGGTGCTAGCCGTATGGAAAAAGCTCATACGGTCACATCAGTTAGCCGCATGAAAAAAAATCATGCGGTCACATCTGTCAGCCGCATGGCTTATGCGGCTACAGTTGCCAATCACATGGATGAAACTCATGCGGCTATGGAAGTCAATCGCTTACAGAAAACCCATACGGCCACAATTTCCAACCGCATGCGGCCAGCCCGCACGGTCGTGACTCCTAGCCACTCAAAAACAACTCATCCAACAGCAGAAGACAACCACATGTAGACACCCTGCACGGTACTCAATTCTAGCCGTATAGCGTCCATTTCACGCTCCTCTCGATCAGTCTTCGACCATCTCTCGTACGGTCCTGACTCCGATGGTTATCTGGATGATAAGCCAGACTCTGTGGTATTCAACTTGGACTCCTCCTATTACGCACCCGCAAGTGCTAAAAGGAGGAAGTCTAGGGCAGCGCGGGCTCACCAAGCCCAGTCAGCTGCCCCAACCTCTGACCATTGGGGCGTCCCGCTGATTATCACGCGGGCCTCTGATGGGAAGTTGTACAGAACTACTCAAATCCAGCCCCCGACAGCGAACGGACAGGGTGGTTCCTCTGACCTGCATGAGGATATCCTCCACAAGCGCAAGGAAAGAGACGGGGCTTCGGTGTGCAAAGAGTCCTCGCTTGGACCTCACTGCACCCAAATCATCGTCAACTGCTGTTGCAACAACGCGACAGTGACGAAAGATCGACCGTCAGTCTTCCAAAGACTACAGCGTCCAAGCTCAGAAGACGAGGCACCTCCTGTTGTCTCCTGCAATTCCACTCAAAAAGTCCCCGCCGAGGGGAGAGGGAAGAAGGCAAGCATCTCCACCCCGAAGACCTCAACCACTACAGCTAAGAAACTGTCGTCTAAACGGTTGTCCTCCACCGGAGTATTCCAACACACCCGTTCAAAGACGAAATCTGCTGCAGTGGGAAATTCATCATCCACATCGCTGGGGGTTGAGGGTAGCAGTCCTCCGAACATCCACAACAATCCAGTGTTTCAAGGAGACCAGCCCGGGGAAACAACTCTCCCATCAAGTACAACAGACACCGATGTCCCCGAGGACATCCATGACTCTCAAGACGAAGCAGACTCTGAGGCTGGGGGTACTGTTCCCTCCGAGTCCGAACCAGAAGATAATATTCCCACATATCCCGATGACTTCTCGGTACATGGGTACGACTCGGAGGGCACATCCTCCACCGTTCCTCCTATCACTCCTCATGTAAGGACGGTGTTCATGACGGACAGCAATCAAGGTGGTTCCAGTGATCGCCAGCGTATCGACAGTCTCGAAGCCATATTACTTGCTTTGGTCAAGTCTGTAGACGAGATTAAAGCGGCCCTTCCAACTCTGCAAAAAGGGACGCCTGGCCAAACGAACGCGGGTCCCGCGGTCAATGCCGACTCGAATTCGATGGCACCGAACCCGGGCAACAATCCTCCCAAAATAACAGCCCCTACCGCGACAGATGAGGCCCGAGAAGTAAGAAGAGAGGTTCAAGAGATTCGAGCCATGTTCCATGCCCGAGAAAATGCTCAAGATCTCAGAATTCGGCAACCATACCCTGCTGAATGGAGGGATGTTCCATTCCCACCAAAATATAAGCCGTTCAATATCAACCCGTATGATGGCAAGACCTCAGCAAGTCGGTACATCACTTACTTCGAGGTCACCACCGACCATCTGCCCCATGATGATGCTATCCTTACTCGATTATTCATTGGGGTATTGGAGGGAGTCGCCTTCGACTGGTATCACAATCTGCCGGACAACTGCATCTACTCCTTCGTCGGCTTCAAGCGCCTGTTCTTGGAGAGATTCTACGAAGTAGGGTAGGACGTCACCATGTCCACCCTCATGGACGTCGTCCAAGGGGAGAAGGAGTTGACAAGGAACTACATTGAGCGGTTCTGCCAAACCGCCATGAAGCTACCCTCCGGAAATCCAGATTTCTCTTTGATTGAAATTTGCCAAAAGAGACTGCTTCCAACAATCAGTCTTTGGATGGGCGAAAGTCAATTCAAAGATTGGAAGACGTTCATCATTAGCGCCATAAGCGCCGAATAACGACTGAAGAAGGCTCGCCAACTGGGATTGCACATCTCGGAAGGAGAAAACAAGGGCAAGCGTCCCAACAACGATAATGGGGGTAGCCCCTCCAACAATCGGGACAGCAAGGGAAAGCAAGCTATGGTGGCCGATACAGCACAAAAACCTGAGCCGAAGCCAGCAGACAAACAATGGTCGCAAATCATTTACTCCTTTGAAGACGGTCACGTCAAGCCCATCTTGGACATGCTCATATAAGGGGACAGGATTCAGCTTCCTCCACCAAGACGGGAACCACGGCCAGCAGAGACAGAGAATCCAAAATACTGCCATTATCATCGCTATGTCCATCATGCTACACATGATTGCTACCAGCTGAAACGGTACATACAAAACCTCATCGATTCGAACGTACTGGCCATCGATTTCGAAGAGGTAACCGTGGCGGCCAATATAGTGTCCGTATAATTCGGCAGCTTTCCTCCGACGGAGACTCAAGACGGTGTGGTCCCCGTCCCTCTAGCGACAATAGAAATTACCAATCTTCCACCTCCCCAGATCAGGCTGCCGGTCTAGTACCCCTCACCACATCTCGAGGGGAGGTCATGTGGATCTATCCAGACTTGGTGCCAGAAGTGACTCGGCCTACACCATCTTTCACAGACAAGAAGAAAAATAGAAAGGTCAGGACCTGCCACACAATCTCGGCAGACAACGAGGAAGCTACAACCGTCGTCACACGGTCCGGAGCACAATCCCAACCTGTGGTTGACAATCCAACTGAAAACCATCAACCCACTACAACTGATGCTCCGGGACCGGCTCAGCCTTCGACGACCGACAAGCCTAGGCCGAGGAAGACTCGCTTCGATAAATCCCTCCGAAAAGAGGCAACCCAAGGGCTAGAGAGGCCCTACAACTTTGACATTTTAGCGCAATTGGCTAACACACCGGCCAAGTTATCACTGTACGAACTCTTAAGGCTCTCCAAGGACGTTCGTATTGCATTAAGCGAAGCACTCCAAAATGCAGATGTCTATCTGGCTCAATCCAACCTCACCGGGGAGGACTCACCTGTGGATCTCCAGGACAGTACCTGTACGGGAGCAATGCCCAACATCATCTTCACTCCGCAGGACATGCTCATCAAAACTAATCTGCACGATCGCCCATTATACTACACTGGATACATCGGCAACGTAAAGGTGGATCGGATGCACATTGATCCTGGCTCTTCCATAAGCATTATCCCGAAGGGTCTGCTACATCATCTCCGTATCCCAATGCATCGCCTGACGCCTACAAGCACCGCCATCAGTGGGTTCAATTCGGGCAGGAGCTACCCTATTGGGAAGATTCTTCTGAAGTGTCAAATTGGCAACCTCCAATCCGAAGTCACCTGCTACATCATCGATGCAGACACTTCTTACAACATCCTCCTAGGGCGCCCGTGGATACATGATTATATGATCGTGCCTTCCACGCTGCACCAATGCTTCAACTATGTCGACAAACACGGCTTCGTGAAGATGAAATTTGCTAACATCGATCCCTTCAAAGGGGTCGAATCTTACTACTCGGACTCCTGCCTATACGAAAAGTCGAAGAGGCACCTTGATGAAGGAAATGAACAAGCTGGTACCAAAACGGCCACGGGATCGGAAGGACCTCTGACGATCCACCTCCAAGCTCGTAAACCGGGAAGGTCCGTACCCCTTACCGCCACTCTGCGGAAGGACGCGATCAGCCTCTCGGCGCAGGAAGAGCAGATGATAATCCGGCTGCCAAGGTCCGGCCAAGTGCCGAGACCCACAACGGGGCCATTAACAATCAGACTGCCGAGAGTCGGTCAACCCCAAACGGAGAAGCTCAATCCCTCCGACAGGCCACTGACGATACGCCTTCCCAAGAAGGGTCGTCACCCCGATGCGAGGTCCGACACTTCTAGCGAACCGGCCACTCTCCGCTCCACATCAAATGCCAAACTGGGGGTCGCTAGTCTGCCAACGACTCCGCGATCTGCTCCATCAACTGAACCACTGACAATCAAGCTTCCCAGGTCGTCCTCTCAGTCTTCATTTACACAGGGGGTAGCCGAAGAGGAACCGGAGCTAGCCAAGTATATGGCTGCCCACACTGATGTCCCCTCCGCAGATGATATAATCCCCCTAGAAAAGATACCTTACTTCATCAATAAAGGGTTATCTTTGAACTACACCGAGCTCAATAAGCTATGTACAATGTATGCTATAGAACACGGTATAGGCACTCACCTGCACACACAAGTGACAAATGTGTACACCGCGATCCAGCTTACTCCTGTAGAAGACGCTTACCGAATAATTGAGGGAGGGGATCATCCGATCATCTTCGGCCGGACGAACAACCCGCATCCCCTCACCATAGAGGAAGCCGACCTCGGGTCAGATGCCGGGAGACTGCCTCTGTATCTCTATAGCCCTCAATCCAAATATCTCATGCAGAAACAGGGGTACGATCTGGAGACGACGCCAGGTTTAAACTACGACACTGGGCGACGATTACCTTTGAAACCGCCAGTCCCGGCGGGCAAACCACGAGACTACATAGCAAAACTCGATGCGGGTTGGGGTATATAACGCCTACTACGACCCCTGAGAGTTCAGATGAAGATGGCGACTGGCAGTCACATTCAACCGGGTCACCAACTTCTGACTCAGATACCAGTATCGGAGATGTGTTCAGACAAGTCATGACAGTCAACATGGCATTCGCCAATGCTTACAAAGAAGACGAAGACATCCCTGAAATCTTCGAGCTAGAGCCGTGGGCCCAGCAATTGGACGCACAATAGGAAAAGCGGTTCGAACAGAGAGAACCTCCTACTGAAGATGAGGTCACACAAGTGGATCTCGGCAGCGAATCTTCTCCAAAACCAATTTTCGTCAGTAAAAGCCTAACAGACGAAGAACGGGAGTCGCTGCTAGAACTTGTCAGAGAATACATTAATGTATTCGCCTGGAGCTATGAAGACATGCCAGGGTTAAATCCCGACATCGCTCTTCACAAACTCAACATTCGGCCAGATGCGAAGTCAGTCAAGCAACAACAGCGACGCTTTCGCCCAGGCATCATGAACACGATCGAAGCCAAAGTCAACAAACTGATAGCCAGCGGCTTCATTCGTGAGGAGCAACATCCCGATTGGGTCGCCAATATAGTACCAGTCTTCAAGAAGAATAGGAAGATTCGAATCTGCATCGACTTCCGCAATCTGAACGAGGCATGCCCCAAAGATGAATTCCCCCTTCCTATCACAGACATCATGATCGACAATACCTGCGGCTTCGAACGTATGTCATTCATGGATGGCTTCTCGGGGTACAACCAAATCAAAATGTCTCCTGATGACGAAAAGCATACATCATTTCGAACACCAATTGGCACGTACTGCTACACAGTCATGCCTTTCGGTTTGAAGAATGCCGGCGCCACCTATCAAAGAGCCATGAGTATCATCTTCAGAGACCACTTACGCAAGACGGTGGAGTGCTATGTGGATGACATTGCCGTCAAGAGCCGCCGCAAGGAAGACCATCTGTAGGATCTAAGGACGGTATTCGACTTAATACGAGCGCATAATCTGAAAATGAACCCTACGAAGTCCTTTCTGGACGTATCCAGCGGGAAGTTCTTGGGCTTCATCATCACTGCAAAGGGTATCCATGTAGACCCTGAGAAGACAAAAGCAATCATGGAGATGGGTCCCCCGAGAAATCTCCGTGAACACAGAGGCCTCCAAGGGAGGCTAGCTTACATCAGGAGGTTCATTTCTAACCTCTCCGGGCGATGCCGACCGTTCACGCACCTCATGAAGAAAGGAGTCTCATTCATATGGGACGAGGAATGTCAACGTGCTTTCGACAGCATCAAAGAATATTTGTCAAATCCTCCAGTTTTGGTGGCTCCGGTTCCGAAAAAACCATTCCTGCTCTATGTACGAGCAATGGAACACTCTCTCGGGGCTCTGCTGGCACAGAACAACGACGCAGGCCATGAACAGGCCATATATTACCTCAACCGAATGATGATCGGGCCAGAACATCGATACTCCGCTGTGAAGAAGGAATGCCTCGCCCTGGTGTTCGCCATTCAGAAAATGCGACACTATGTCACCGAACAAACGATACACGTGATCTCACGAATCAACCCTCTCAGGGTCCTCATGACTAAACCAGGGGCACTCAGCTCTCGCCTCGCTACATGGGCAATACTGCTGTTCCCTTATCATATGATCTTCGTCCCCCAAAAGGCAGTCAAAGGTCAAGCCCTGGCAGACTTTTTAGCAGCCCATCCAGGCTCGGAGTCCTCCAGGATATATAAAGAGATCCCAGATGAGGTTGCCAACTTGCATGCAACCTCTCACGAGAATATATGGCGAATGTTCTTCGACGGTGCTTCGAGGACCGAACCTAAAGGCAACATAGTCGTCGGAGTCGGGGTAGTGTTGATCTCCCCTTCCGGATTGGTGATTAACCGCGCTTATTCCCTCACGGAGCCCTGCTCTAACAATGTGGCCGAGTATAACGCTCTGGTCATTGGTCTCCAACTCGCAAGAGAGCTGGGGGTAGAATACCTTGAAGCATACGGCAATTCCCAACTAATCGTCAATCAGATACGGGGCTCATACGAGGTCCGTCACGAAGACATGATCCCCTATCACCAAATAGCAATTGACATCATCTCATCGTTCGAATGGTTCTTCATCGAACATGTCTCCAGACTCCGAAATATCAAAGCCGATGCCCTAGCTGGTCTTGCCACTTCTCTAGCAGTTCCAAACTATGATTGCCAATCAGTGGATATGATAGGCCACGAACTGGTCTGTCCCAAGAACAATGTGCAATTCGTAGTGAGCCATTCTTCCCAGACGATCGATGATGCCCCAGCTTGGAGACAACCATTCATCGACTTCGTCGTCTACGACATTCTGCCCGAGAACCCAAAGGAAGCCACTTCCAACAGACGGCGTTCTCTCAGATTCTTTTACGATACAGAGACGAAAATGCGGTATCGTCGCTCCTACGACAGATTACTGCTTCGGTGTCTGTCAAATACAGAAGCCAAAGAAGCCGTACGAGAAGCTCATGATGGTGTCTGCGGGGCCCACTAGCCCGGCCCAAAACTGTAAGACCGTCTTTGCCGAATGGGCTACTATTGGCCTACAATGGTAGCAGATACGATAGACTATGCTAGAAAATACAAAGCCTGCCAAGTCCACGCGGACTTCATTCACCAACCATCCGAGTTTCTACATCCGACAGTGGCGTCCTGGCCATTCGAAGCATGGGGAATGGATATCATTGGTCCAATCACCCCACCTTCCTCCCGAGGATATCGCTTCATACTTGCGATCACTGATTACTTCTCCAAATGGACGGAAGCTGTCCCACTCGCAGAAGTTAAGACTTCAAACATGATCAGCTTCCTTAAGCATCACATCATCTACCGCTTTGGACTGCCCCGAAAGATCATCCATGATAATGGTCCGCAGTTTGCAAGCCACGCATTCTATCGATTTTGCGATAAGCACCGTATTCAGAATGTCGCTTCGACACCGTACAACCCGGTAGCGAACGGGTTGGCAGAGGCATTCAACAAAATAATCATCAAACTCCTCAAGAAGTTTGTCTCCTCCAACAAACGCGACTGGAACGAGAAGCTCGGTGAATGCTTATGGGCTTATCGTACCATAGTTCGAACAGCCACCGAGAATACACCATTCTCCCTAGTGTACGGGAGTGAAGCAGTCCTCCCATTGGAGACTCAGATCCCCTCACTACGCATCGCCCTCATGCATTAATTGACGACAGATGAAAACTACCATCGTCGGCTACAGGAATTGGAGACACTAGACGAAAAGCGCCTCTTGGCTCAGCAATGAATTGAGCTATACCAGGCACGCATCTCCGGAGCCTTCAATAAGAAGGTCAAAATCAGAACATTCCAGGTGGGCGATCTCGTTCTGGTAGTACGGAGGCCGATGGTCATGACTCACAAGACCGCCGGCAAATTCCAGCCAAAGTGGGAAGGCCCATTCATCATTGAGACAGTATTCTCCAACGGTGCTTACAGCCTCGCAAAACAAAATGGAGACTTGCTCATGTTGCCCGTCAACGACAAGTTTCTGAAGAAATATTATGTCTAAATGACATTCTCTCCAGATCATCGAGTCATGTACCCGCTGGTACCGCTGAACTCACCTCCATATTCCCTTCAGATTATCGAGTCATGTACCCGCTGGTGCCGCTGAACTCACACTTTCTCAATATTCTAAATTACCGAGTTATGTACCCGCTGGTGCCTCTGAACTCACATTCCGATCACTCTTTCAGATAGTAAGTCACGTATGATTATACCTCTGAACTTCCTTCCTGGAAGAGATCCTCCCTCATGATCCACTACCCGCACTCCCAGTGCACAAAAAGGGTAACCGATCCACAAATTTCCGAAATGGACATGTCCTCATTACCTCTGAGTCGTTTTCACTTCCACCAAAAACAAACCGCCCCCTCGCATAGAACTTCCACGTTCTCCTACCTCTGAGTCGTTCTGTGTACCCCCTCTTCATTGAGCCTACTCCTGCCATGTCCTCATTACCTCTGAGTGGGAAGGCTCCGTCGAAGAAACCTTCATGCTTGCCATGTCCACATTACCTCTGAACAAGTATGTCGGTTCCCTTTCAATCTATTATCTGTACCCACAACCGGAGTACGACAAGGATAATAGGTCCACAAATGTCCTCTGTTGACCACAAATGTCCTCTGTTGACCATAAATGTCCTCTGTTGACCACAAACGTCCTCTGTTGACCACAAATGTCCGCTGTTGACCACGAATATCTTCCGTGAAGTCTCCCCTGCCATGTCCTCATTACCTCTGAGCAGGAAGATTCTACGGTAAAACCCTCATGCTTGCCATGTCCTCATAACCTCTGAGCAAATATGTTGGTTTTCCTTTCACCCTATTATCCGTATCCTGAACCAGGGTACGCCAAGGATAATAGGTCCACAAATATCCCTTGCTAAGCTTCTTAGCATAAATCCACCATCTCACCATGCCCCGGGAGTCCAACTGCTCTACGGCATTCTTTTTTCGAATACCGAGAGCACCCATGACCACTTTGTCATGGCTGTTCCGGACACCCTGACCAAACTTGTTATCCGTACCTAAAACCAAGGTACGCCTAGGGTAACAGGTCCACAAATAATCCTCCAGCAAGTCTAATTCCACAAACGCCACAAGTACAAGAAAGAGAAGATGAGTTGAAACATGCTCATTTATTCAAAATTTAAAGTGCTACATCATTTGGGATCACATCCCTTATAAAAAGAAAAAAAAGAGAAAGAGAAACAAAAGAAAACAGAAAATCGATCACTGCTTCGGGGCACATAACGCCCTGAGATGGTCCATCTGCAAGGCAACCGACCGCTCAAACCTCTGGGTAGCTCGACGCTCCGCCTCTTGGGTCAGCACCGCCTCGTCCTCTAGTTGAGCATGGGCTTGCCAGTTATCTTTGAATCTCTTAAAGGCCTGCTCCAAGTTAACAGAAGATCGGAAAACCTTCTCGGCCTCCTGAACGATCGACTCCTGTTCCGTCTGAGCAGCCTTTAGCTCTGACTCTAAGAAGGCCAACTCCTTCTGGAGTGCGAGAATCCGCTCCTTCGTGTCAGCAATTCCACGAGAAGCAGACTCTTCCCGGGCACGACAAGTCTGACTCTGACGACCCAGCCTGTCATACGACGCGGAGAACTTGTTAAGGTCTCCCTGTACAACAGGCCTGGCAGTATCTCGAGCAAGCTTGATCCTATCCCGAGCAGCAATGAGGAAGCCCCGCTCCCGCTCAATCGTAGCAGGCAAGCCCGCCTGCCGTATTGCCAGCAATTGGGTCTCCAGCTGATCAGTCTCTGCCAATTTAGGCTCCAGGAGTGCAGCCAACCCCACCCCGCCAGGAAGAGACTTCAAAGTTGCAACCTGACCCCGAGCGCACCGCAGAGACAGAGTAAAAGGGGTCCCCCGTTCCACAGCAGCATCTACGCCCCTCTTTAAATGGCGATAGAAGCTATCGACTACATCCTGCGTCACCTCGTCCAGAGCCTCCGAGGAAGCCGGTGTCAACGAAAGTGTAGCCGGCAATGCTGAAGAAGACGCAACAGAATATGTCGCTCCTGCCACAAGAGAAACAAACTTCGCATGGAAGGACGCATGAACAGCGGCCAACTCCTCTTCAGCGGCCCGCAGAACTTGAATGCTCGGCAGGGCCGAGAGGTCAATCTCCGGAGCCGTATGATCAGTAGAGGATGAGGTGGAGACCATCGCCAGCTCCATTTCTATCTGCCCGGGGCTGGCAGGAGGCCCCTCGACATGAGACGACGAAGGAGAGGAAACGCTCCGTTCTCCCAGATTACGGCAGGCCGAGCCTTCCCCAAGAACATCCGCGGTAGGAAGTAAAGGGTCAGAACCTGTAGGGCCAAGGCAACAATAAATCGATTTGACCCGGATGATATGTTGATAGAGCAAATAAGCCCCCTCACTAGTCAATATTTGGCTTATCTTACCAGTGGAGGAGTATGGAGGCTGAAGGTCGCCTACAGCCACCGTAGCCTCTTCACCAACAGTCTCCGAGTCAGGTATAATAGGCTCCTCCACCCCGGCACCCTCGGAAAGGGATGCAACGAGATCGGCGTCACCCTGCTGAAGTTCAGCGATCTCGAAGACGGGCCCGAGGAGACCCTCATCACCCCGGGCCGAGGCCTCAGCAACCTGGAAACTTCCAGCCGCCGTTGAAAGAGCTCCCGCAGAAAGGACCGCGACACACATGTCGTTAATCAAAGTAGCAAGGGCCGGGTCAACGCCAGGGGTAGTAGACGGTTCAGGAGAGCCTGGTTCGTTAGACGCCTACAAAGAAAAAATGATCAAGTCATATCTCCAAGAAAAAAGAAAACCACAACAAAGAGATGGCTCCGACTTGGTCTTACCTCCGGAACATCGCCCGCATCCTCACCCCTCTCCGTAATAAGTAGCCTACGGGGCCCGACCGCCGCTCTCTTCACAGAAAAGGCTATTCCTCTGTCAGTAGACTCACGCCTGCCTCGCTTACGTGAGGGACCAGGCACGACAGACGGTAGTTCTATCCGTACTACCTCCGGTACAGGTGGCAAGTGGTCTACCGCCTTATCTAATACAAACGACGATTGATCCGTCATCATCTCATCTGCCATGACGGAAGGCTGACCCACCGTTGCCTCGTCACCAAAAGAGAGAGAGTCCTCGTTGTCCCGCTCGTTGTCTTCACAGTTGTGTCGAAGGACTCGGAATCGGGCGTGGGAACTCTATTCGCCCCTTTCTTCTTTGCCCTCGACACCATGGCCTTCTCCGCCAGGCGAGTGCCCACGATGAAGCTAGTCCTCGGGTCAAAATCGAGGGGAGGAGGATTTGCCGTAACATGATATAAGGCCACCATATGCAAGATTTCCTCTGTCACATTTGCGGCCGGCACCGAGAAGCTAGTTCGAGTATGACAAGTGTCATAGTAGCTCCATGCCCTAATACCATCGAGAATGCTACCTTCAAATCCCAGGTGGGAACTGGGACGCCCGAGGAATAGCTGACTATACCCAAATTGACGGACAAACCTACTGGGCAAGTAGGGCTCTAAGTACACAGTATTGCGATTGCGGTAAACTAAATACGCCGGGCGAATGTTACGCAGCCAGAAACGTATCTTTTCAGGTAAGAAATGAGGAGGTTCAACACCATCAACATGAACACTCCTCACTTCTTGGTCAATGAAACGGGGAACGGACATGAAGAAATTATATCCGTCCACCCTCGCCAACATCCTCCGACACGCCGGCATGGTACTACATTCCCAAGGCTGATGGTGATACCTGAAAAGAAAAGCGTCGTCATCTGTGACGCCATCCCCTGTCCCGGGCCTCATCAAAGACTGATAATACAACAACAGCCATCCCAACAAATAATGATAAGGCAATTCTATACGTTCAAAGTCCATTGCCACGTCACGAGCAATGACCTTGGACGAGAAGGCACGGAGACCATACTGAATACTGCACACCATAGCAAGAAGAAGAGCCATCCTGACCCCAAAGGCCAACTTTACGGCAGGAAGAATGAAGTGGCGACTGATCCTTTCAATAGAACCTGCCCCTCCTGAAACCACACAATTGCGCAGCCACACCATTAAAAACCCCGCCAAGAGTGCTTTCTCTGACAGGCGCCGGGTACTATAGTAAAAATAGCTGAAGGAGTCAATCTGGCTCCCAAATTTGTCACTTTTGGACTTCGACCTCCTAGCAGTCTACACCAGGTCCTCTACTTCCCTAGGACTTTGACGATCCCGGGAAGTAACTCTACCAGCAGCGCTGAATTTGAAGAGGTATGAGACCCAAGATTTGGTATGGGGAGCATCCCCTTCCGAGCTGTCATTTTTTTGGATAGCCATTCGGTGACAGGTGCTATGATGACACAATAGTTCTTGTTACACAGCGACGAAACTTGGGAATCGTCGGTCTAAATCCTGGAACTCCTCATTCGTCGGAGTGTACTCTTCAAAGGGCTCGTCTCCCCAGGGAAGCTTGGAGACAGCATACATCTCGTGAAGAGCGAGCCCTAATTCCCCTACAGGGGTGAAGAAAGTCCCTGTTCGATGATTGTACATCTCCAGAAGGGCCATGAACAATGGCTTATTAACGGGCAACCCGTGGTCGGTACCCCGGATAACATCATAAAGATTGACTTCTCGCAAAAATTCCCCGTAGTTCCGAAGAATCCACGAGGTCAGGTTAGCCCATGGGGAATGGGGTGTAACCAACTCGGTAGTACCAATCTGCCAACAGGATAGGACCCTTTATGAGCAAGCTGGCTCAGGAAGGTGTCAGCCTGAGTGACTGAGAAGTTTGGACTTGGTGTGTTGATGAAGGTACCCGGAACTAACCCCATCACGGATCGACTGGCCGGATCCTTGATCGCACGCACCGACCCAGTGGTCTTGTTGTAACGGATGTTACCAACAAACATCCCCGGCCTGGTTGGAGTGAGGGTGTCGGGCATCTGCCTGTCCAAAACGATCATCTTGAACCACGTAAAAAGGAAATGGTGTTTCATAATGGGGATGTGAATCGGCATCCCGTCCAAGTCGAAATCCCAACTCTCGGAAACATCCAGCACTCGAAAGTTTTCTATGATCAACGCATCCCCAAAGAGGAAGACTGGTCTCAGATACTTTCCATCAGATTTCCTGGAGCTTATCATGTCATTAAGGAATTGGAAAGACTGAACCCTGATAGCATTTAGTCGCTCCAAAGGTTCGTTAACAAGGAGCTGCTCGGATACTTGATGAACCAAATCATCCCGACGCACGCCCAAGACGAACTGACGTGAGCCAACCAGAAGTTCCCCCGCAGGATTTACTAGCAGATTCACTGAAGAAAAAACAAAAGAAACAAAGTCAAAAAGATAGCTGAAACACAAACTATGTGATGCTTATGCGGCTTAGCGCAGCATAGCCTCATACGGTTCAGTTTGAAAAAGTTTATACAGGCCAGTCCGAATGAGCTTATGCGGTTCGGTTAGAAAGGAGCATATGCGGTCCAGTTCGGATGAGCCCATGCGGGTCAGTCCGAACGCGCTTATGCGGCTCGGTTCGAAACTGCATATGCGGTTCTATGCGGTTCAGTACGGATGAGCTTATGCGGTTTAGTTCAAATGAGCTTATGCGGTTCAGCCCAAAATAGGCTTATGTGGCTCAGTTTGAAAAAGCTCATACGGTCCAGTCCAAGTGAGCTTATGCGGCCCTTTCATGCGGCTCAGACCTAGGTCATATCCCACGCGACTCGAACATGAGTCGGACACGCAGCATACTTGGCAATACAGGCTCGCGCATAAAATATGCGGCATAGCCGTGACAGTTTATGTTGATGGTCCTACCAGCAATAGACGGGTGAACGTCGGGATGAAAAACAGGCACGTCAGCCGGCAGAGGAGCCGCCACGTTCGCCGCCGTCGATGAAGATACAGCCTTCTTGCCCTTCGCTACCGCAGACGACGACGCGGCCTTCTTGCCCATAGCAGCGGTAGTCTTCTTGGAAGCCATTGGCAATCGCTGATGAGAGAAGACGAAGAGAAAGTCGACAGCAAGGAGTTCGAACAAAGAGGAGAAGGTAAAAAAACCCTCAAAGAATAAAATCACTCCTATTTATAGGCAAAGGAGGCCCGAAAAATCAAAACAAACGCCTCGATCCACGCGTCGCCTAAAAGAATAAAAGAAGAAATGCTTCGGTCAAAATAAAACTGACCCTTGGGATCCTCCCCCAAGAGGCGGCGAATCAAGGGCGTTTAATGCTGAAGATTTACATACGTGGTTGGGACACGTGGCAAAAAGTCTACGCAGCCTAACAAGCTCATGCGGCCAGATAAATCCATGCGGTTGAATCATCTATGCGGTCAACAAAGGCTATGCTTTTTATTCAAAGTATTTTAATTTTGCAAATTGAAAACTTTGAAGGGGGTCTTGTAGAAGCATGGAAAATATCAGAATAATGATCTATGCGGCTCGGATCAAGAGAACCCCATGCGGCTCATACAGGAATGGTCCCATGCGATTCAGAGAGACTCTTAGTCTCATGCGGCTCATTACAGGAGAGTCCATGCGGCTTACATAGGGACAGTCCTATGCGGCTCAAAGAGCCCCCTAGCCGCATGCGGTTCAGAAGTACATACGGCTCACATACGACCAACAGAAATATGCGGCTCGATCAACGCCATGTATCCCCATGGGACTCCTTCACACAGCTGGCCATCGAGCGATGGCCCTATTTAATGCTCTGCCATGATTTAACAGCTGACGGCTCTGACATAAAGTGTCATAATGGCCCTGTCATAATGACAGACTCTTTGGAAACAGGAGAAAATCTTTGACACGATCCGAGATTACCACGTGGCTACTCCCATGCGACTCACTTGAAGAATAGCCCCATACGGCTGATCAGAATCATCTTCCTGCGAAGCTATCCCATGCGGCTCGCGAGTACTACACTTATGCGGCTCACCAAGAAGTCATCCCATGCGGCTGGCAAGAATCGTCTTCCTGCGGTTCACCAAGAAGTCATCCCATGCAGCTGGCAAGAATCGTCTTCCTGCGGTTCACTAAGAAGCCATCCTATGTGGCTCGTGAGTATTATATCTATGCAGCCCACCAAAAAGCCACCCCATGCGGCTCTTGAGTACTATACTTATGCGGTTCACTGAGATACTGTCTTATACGGTTCATGGATATCATGCGGTTCTGACAGGATCCGCCATTAAGACACGTGGCACAGATTCAATGGCCCCTACGACTTAACAGCTGGTAGCAAGGATAATTATGGGATACAGATCAATCAGAGATTTACCAGATCCCAATGACCAAATTTAACGTTATCCTCATAATTAATAAGATCAGGTCATATCATTCCTGATCAAGCTAATGGGACACATAGTGAGAGATCCGAGCTTGACACAGCCAATCATGAAGATTTAAAGCAATCAGCATTAATTATTCAGAGGATTCAATATTATCCCCATTTATGGCCAGATCCTTCACGCCTTAAACGAATGGTCCAGATTAATTATATATCAGGCCGCCGCCACTTTAAGAATGGGTAATCATCTAAACCCTAATGATGCCCCCACTATTATAAATAGCAAGGTGCCATTCCCTTGTAAAATGGATACGAAAAAAAGGAGAAAGAGAAAAGAGAGCTTTCCCCCTAATAATCAGAGAGAATACACAGAGAAAGAGAGAAGTCAGAAGAGCAACCCGAGGAGAACAAGAAGAGCATTTCTTCATCAACGCCAACCATCTCTTCACAGGAGCCAAGGCTGCATATCGATCGTCCAAGGAGTAAGGCAGGGCTGCCGTCGCCTTCCCGAGCCTCTATCGTCACCCCCCAGTATCTAAAATAAACAATTGTACTTAGATTGCTGTACCTAGGTTTTCATCCCTAGGCTTTCTTTGTACAAGCAAGTTTGTAACGTGAAGTAAAAGTTCGGTCCTCCGATAATTGTTCTGTTCTTTTATATTTTATGGCAAACAATTGTATTGCATCATGTCTAGGATAGGGATCCCCTGAATACCACGGTCAGGGGTACCTACTGAAATTGACTAAGGCTAATAACTAGAAAATCCAGTAGTCAAGGAAGGATTTCCCAGCTACAGGTAATCTCGTTATCTGGGCGCACTAAGCGGACTTGTAGCCTATCGACGAGTAGGGCACATTTCCAGCACACAGTCACGTGTTGCACCCTTCATGAACAGACATTCGACCTGGATAACCTGGATGGTCTGCAGGGCTTGTGGCTGTTGGAATAATCTCATTACATCTTGCTAGTAACTAGGCCTGTGATAACCTTAGCTAGTTAAAGTATCAAGCCATACTCTTTGCTTGGTCGTGATTGATTGGATGGAGTCTAGCCCAGCTCAGTCATGTCCTGATCATGTACAAGATTATAACATGACCTGATTTCTTGTGCTTTACTTTCGATAAATGATGAGAAACCAAGTTCCGTTCAGATGAAGAGTTACAACCCCGGTTCTTGTTTGGTTTAAGGGTTGTAACTTGGTTATCTGAATAGTTTTATGGTTATTTTATCATATATCGTCATGATTATTTATGCTTACCTTAACAATAATGATCAGAAGATAAGTTCTGTTCAGACGAAGGGTTACAACCCCGATCCTTGTTTGATTTAAGGGTTGTAACCTGGCTTCCGGAGCAGTTTTGTGTCCTCTTTTCGTTTATTGTCTTATTATCCAACAAGTAATTGAGACGGGTTTTTATTCAGGTGAAGGATTACAACCCCGATCCTTGTTTGGTTTAAGGGTTGTGACCTGGCTACTTGAATAGTTTTCTCGTACTCAATTTACTGTTGTTGCCATGTTATTATCAGTTTCTTTTATAAGTTTCTTTAATTTTCTCTTATTATATGTTGGTTTTAATTTCTAAATGAAGCCTCCTTTGTGGCACTTGCTCTTTCTGGGGTCTGACCCGGCTGGTTTTGTATGACCAGATATCGGTACAGCTCCAGAGGATCTACCTCCCTTCCAGCTAGATGGTGACCACCAGGCATAACCAAGGCAACGAGTGGGTTTCTTTTGTTCTTCCACTTTATTGTAAAAATATTTTTTGAGGCATTTAGCCAATGAGCACGTGTTTAGCTCGATTGTACCTTTATTTATTGTCTGCCTACGGGCTATAACATGATTGATGAATCCTAGGGTTGATCATGTATGACTAAAACTCTTGCTAGTCTTGACATTTTGTACGACTAGCGTCATGATCTTTCAAATATGTAATGTATGGGGCGCCTTACTATTGTATATTTGGTGTTCTGACAATCTTGTAAACTGTTATTACTTGCTTGAGATTGAGACAATAGGCTTGTTCATGACCTTAGGAGACTAATGGCTTGTAGTTAAACCCTCATGTATCTAGACAGACGTGACCGTATAGCGAGGTGGGTTGTACTTCAATATACGTAGCTGGCTATGTACGCCCTCGCTCTCTAGTATTCTGGTTCTGGGGCGTTACAGGTACCCAGCTCAAGTTCATTACCGTGTATCACCCTCAGACGAACGGACAGTCAGAGAGGACCATCCAGACACTCGAGGATATGCTTCGTACTTGTGTGTTAGACTTCGGGGGATCTTGGGAGGACCATCTTCACCTGGTATAGTTTGCTTATAATAACAGCTATCAGGCCAGTATAAAGATGTCGCCATTTGAGGCTCTATACGGACGGAGATGTCGCACTCCTTTGTCATGGGACGATGTCGGTGAGAGAGTTTTGCTTGGCCCGGAGATGGTGGTGGATGCAGCAGAGGGTTAAGTTGATCAGGGCTAGACTACGGGTGGCTCAGGATAGACAGCGACATTAGGTCGATAGCCACTGGAGACCATTAGAGTTCGAGGTTAGTATTTGTTTTTGTTTGTGGTTGTTTGTAATTGTTTGCTTTAGGGTGTTCCTGAGGATTTTTCCTTTGTTGGTGTTCCTGAGGATTTCTCCGACACGGGACACGATTCATTTTGACCGAGGCAGGAAGCTTAGTCAGCGCTTCATCGGACCTTTCACTATTCTTAGAAGGGTCGGTGTAGTGGCCTATCGACTAGACTTGCCGCCTACGCTCGAGGGAGTCCATAACGTATTCCATGTGTCGCAGTTGAGGCGGTACATGGCAGACCCTAGTCACGTATTGGATCACTCCGAGTTAGAGGTGGGGCCTACTCTCCGATATCCAAAGCAGCCTGTGGAGATTCTAGATCATCATGAGAAAGTGCTCTGGAACCAAGTTATTCCTTTGGTTCGTGTCGCATGGAGGCATCACTCTCCAAGTGAGTCTACCTAGGAGAGAGAGGACGAAATGCGGGAGCGTTATCCTTATCTCTTCGAGCCTTGAGGGTTTTTTTTCTTGTTCTTGCTACTGTTATTGTGCTAGTTTGCTCTAATTTCGAGGACAAATTTTTTTTAGGAGGGTAGATTTGTCACCCCCACTTTCATGAATAGGGCTAATATAGTCATTTATAATATTTCATTATTTTAATATTATTTAAATATTTTTTTAGTGTTTTTATATTATTAGTTAAATAGGTATTTTATTGATAGAGTTTTTATTTATAAAAAGCTTTAATATATTTGATATATATAAAATAAAATATTTAGTTTTTGTTTATAAATAAATTCTAATTTTATTTATATATTTGCATTAATGGGAAAAACTATTAATGGGTAGATATTAATGGTTTTATTTTATATAAATAAATATATACTTATATTTGTAAATATATAATATATGTATGTATGTATGCATGTATGTATGTATGTGTGTGTATATATATATATATATATATATATATATATATATATATATATATATATATATATATATATATATATATATGGAATAAAGTAAGAAAAAGAAATCAACAATCACTAACACACCCCACCAGCAGCAGCACAACCACGCCAACCTGAGCCCATGGGCTTTTAGCCGAAACCCGACCCCCCGACTATATATATATATATATATATATATATATATATATATATATATATATATATATATATATTTGTGTGTGTGTGTTAGAGAGAGGAGAAAGAGAGATTTATTTTTAACAAAACTTCCAACCCTAGCCACCACTGTATTAATATTTTCTTCCTCACATTATTTTTTTAGCACCACACCCATCCTCCAATCTCTGCCAAGAATACCACCACAACCCAAACTAACCGCAATGCCACCAATTCCAATCACCACTGTTCCACCTCATGCTCGCCGTAGGACCTGTCATCGCGCGTGCGCCAATTCGCGCCGACGCGTCGGGAAACCCACGGCCAGCCAGCATCGTACCGGACTCGTTCGGCCATGCCGACGCCACATGCCACCATTTCTAGGAGGCGCTCCGTCTTCACACACGTCCCATACGATCACCCTCACCCGACCGGAGCCAACAGTTGTCAACCAAGACAAACCACTCGAGCACCACCTCGATGACAACCCACATTCGTATAGCTACTCGTCGCACGGCTTCCCGAAACCCACAGCTTGTCGGCCTCCATGGCAACACTTTCTTTTCTCCAGTGCTCGGTAACCGACTGTACCGAGTCATGGCGCCATTGGCACCACCACCGTAACCATCACTACGATGAAAGCCTCTTCAGCATTTTCTTCCATATGGTTCCCTCGTACCCGAGCCGTTCACCGTACCAACCCCTCCCCGGCGAACCCATCTCCTTCCTGGCCATACCAAATGCTCCTCTATGACCTCTTTGAGTACTCTGCAACACCAACTGGACCTCACAGTATCGTGGTTACTTTTTGTCGACGAGGAAGAAGAGGCCATGCTTGTCCTGTTGAAAGAAACTTTGTACTTTAAATTCTTCCTATAGTGAACTTTTCCTCCTAAATATTTTGCATAGAAGAAGAAGGGAGCACTGCTCCGATTTTCTTGTGTAGTAATTTTTTTTTTTTTTTGAAGCATTGTGTAGTAATTTTTAGGAATGGACCCGGCTCACTAATGGTGGGTGACATGGCTATTCATTACTGTATAAATTAGGATTATATGTTGAATATTTAGGAACTTAAAGAGAACTAAAACTTATAAATAAGTTATATTTGCTAGTTAATCTATATAAATATTATATTCATTGGGGGGTTATATGTTAATAAAGGAATGAATCAGGCTCTACTTTATGGCGCATTAATGTATTTGGAATAAGTCAAATATTATATCTATGTGCATAAATGTATTAAGGTTAAATGATATTATATCTATAAGTGCTATTAAGGTTAATATATAGGTGTAACTAATTTTGTATATGCCTAAATGTTTACCTATATTGAAATATATGTCATATATTTTAAACGTTGGTTATTAAATCCAATGATGTAAATATCGATACCAATACAAACACATTTATTTTAAAAATATTGTTTTTACTCTATAACACCAAATAACTCTGTAAATTTATATTAGGTTTTGTGACGTCGGTTCGGACGTCGATCTTCAGTTGTTGCTCATGACAACAGGCAAGTACATTCTTTGATAGTTTTTATTGCTTTGATATCTACTATATTCGATTCAGATGTAGTATTATACTTGATTTCCGACACGAGGATACACGGACTAGTATACATTGAATCTCGTCATGAGATGTCATTCCCGGTTTACCTGGTATATGAGTACATTGTTCGATATTATTTCTTGTACTTGTATAGACACCAATTTGGGAGTGGACTGGCCCCCTGCTTTTCGAATCCCGTGTCAAGATATGTCATGTCTGGATCCATTGTACTACTCGGGGATGGGGAGTTATTAGAGATTATATGATCATACCCCTACTTGTTTATTACTTGTGCATAGCTCCACCCTCACCACACGTAGGGTGTAGCCTGACCTTATACTATTTGTGCATAGCTTTCCATTTTGGCCGGCCTGATCCCTATACTATTATACTACCAGTACATAGTCGGTCAAAGGGAATAGTCTGATCTTGACCCAAGCCGATCACATAACGCTCTAATATCTCATGGCACTTTATTTTTATGTTTACATCTTACTTCAGATTATTTTTCGTTGTTTATATTCCAGTTTTATCTTATAGCTCACACATGACATGATATCCAGTTCTTTTATACTGTTTTACTTTCAGTCTTGATATTTCATCTCGTATTTTATTATAATTGTCTCTTATAGTATTTGTCAATTCACATGGAACTGTTGTTGGTGTTTGTACTTGCTCGTATCCTGACAGGATAACCCCATTGTTTTTCAGAGGATTTAGATACAGATTGTCCGACCTACTACGGGTTTGGCATAGATGGAGCCTACGACCAGGACCAGCCTGTGGACCCGGTGCTCGTAGAGGACGCACCGCCAGTAGTGACCTAGTTTACTTAGATTTTGTCTTGATTACACTCCAGTTTGATACTTTGAGACTTGTAGTATTTATTTTGGGATATTATTTTATGTCTTGGTTTCTGAACTTGTGATTGCGACTCAGCGTTGTTTCAGACTATTTATCTCATCTTTATCTTTATCTTTATCATCGTGTTTATCTTCCTTAGAATTATGTGATTGAGTTGTGGTTATATTCCTCCATGCAGAGATGAGAGGTTATATTATTGTGTCTTCGATTCTATATATTTTAGATGACCTTTACAGCATTCTACTCTCGATACTGCGGCGTAGGCTGGACGTACGCACGTGCTCGTGCCCCTAAACAGGGTGCGGGTCGTGACATCTTCTCTTGCACCCTTGATATTTAAATTATCTATTAGTAATCGTTTAGTGCTTGATTAGTAAGCATGACCCTATTCACCCCCCTCTAGGGTGCTTTCAATTGACAATGCTAATTCATAAAATATTGGAACCTGGACATGGTGCCATATGTTAATCTACAGCTTGCGAAGCCAGGCAAGTATGCCTTACAAAGTTTTCAATTTCTTATGTCATGTTTATTTTTTTTATTTTACGTAATATGTATATTTATTGTTTTCATTATATTTCTCATGACTTAGTCTTATAATTTATTTTTGTAAATAATATTATTACTTACTTGTATACACACTTGTCATAGATCATGGACTTGATTTAGATAGTGATGGATTGATTGTACCTATGTTAGTGTAAGAAGCGTGAGAACTAATAGTAGTACATGGATTATTTCTTCCTTTATTTCCGTTAGAACCTATGGCCACTAAGGTCGGGTTATCAGCCTTTGGAACGATGTGGCCTCGAAGGTCGGGTTATCTGTTTTGTAACCTATGGCCACTAAGGTCGGGTTATTTGATTACCATGTGGCCTCTGGTTGGTGAGTTTTCTCAGCCACTGTTTACCTGTGACCACGGTATTTGTATTCCGTCGTATATTATAGTTCATGAGTAGCTAGTTGTTTTCATTCTTGTACAATTGTCTTATAGTTTATGAGTCTATATTTCATTTTTTTATCACTTGCTTATTCAGATAATATATTTTTGAGATACTTGGCATGTATATTATGTATCTTGCTATGTCCCTTCTGAGGACATATTTTTTTTTTTGGTTAGCTACATGGTTTAGTAGAGTACTTATTATGGATTGATGATGGTCATTTCTTTCAATTCAGACATCTCCTGTAATTACGTATTTATATCAATTACTTGCATCTTATTAGCCTAGTTTCATAGACTCATGTTTTCTTTCGAGTCTATTCATATATATATATATATATATATATATATATATATATATATATATATATATATATATATATATATATATAGTGGGTTGCAGACCATGAATCATTTTGTCCCTTCGTGATAGTGAATTTTTTATGTGGATTGAGATATAGAATGTTTGACTAGTTATGGACAAATTTATCCTCACCTAGATAGCATATACGTATTCGAGTTGTGCTAGAGTCTACTTGATACGTAGCTGGCATGCTTATGTATTTCTAGTCATACGTACATTAGGACTAGGACGTGACGGTCATCGAAAGTTTGATGTATGCTATGGGTGCCGACCAAACAAGATATTACCTATGTCATAGGAATGCTGAGTCGGTTCATGAGCAATCCAGGTAGAGAATACTGGAAAGTTGTAAAGAGATATATGAGATATATCAAAAGAACTCATAAGTTTGCATTGTGCCATAACAGTTTTTTAATTGTAGTGGAAGGCTTCAGTGATGTAAGTTGGTGTCAGAAGAAGAGAGCAAAAGGTCCACATGAGGATACGTCTTGTCCATGGATGGTGTTGTTATATCGTAGAAGTCAAAGAAGCAGACTTTTCTCTTTCACTTATCTGTGGAGTCTGAGTTTTATGCTCTATAAGCTATATCGAATGAAGCGAAATAGCCTCGGGAGATTATGTATGATCTTTCTCTGGTTGATGCACAAACTTCGACTATACTGATCTATTATGATAACTAGATGATTGCAACGGTGGCATGAAATAATATCTTCAATACTAAGAAGAGGATTGTGCGACTCCGTCACATAATATTGAATAAGCGCATCAATGATGATATCATTACAGTTGTTGATGTTTTGAGCCAAAAGAATTTGGTAGATCCATTCACTGAAGGCCTTACATGCCAGCTGGTTGAGAACACAGCAAAGAAGATGGGTTTGAAAGATTTTTGATATTATGTATTTTTAATTCTATTATAAAGTATTATGTTATTAGTTCAAAGAGAAATCTACCTGGCAACTTAATTTTGATTCAAGGACGAATAATTGACTAGGAAACTATCAGGTACAGAGGTTAGTCCTTGGAGAAACTGTTGGGATACCATCATTGTTATGACCCGTACCCGGTGTAGGGCACGAGTGCGTGACAGTGCCCAGCCTACACCGCAGCATCGACAATAGAACGTTGTCTAGATCACTAACTATTTATCTCACACAATAATATAATAATGTACCTGTCATAGACCTCAACTCCAAAATGGAGGACAAAGTACAAAGATAATGGTAAATACTCAATCAAAATCTAAAGCACAATATGATATCAAAGAAGTCTATTAAACTACAAAGTCTAAAACATCAACAACTTCTAATACAATATCAAAATCCAAGTCTCAAATGTAATTACAAAATCTCCATTATATTTACATGTCAAGAGTTCTAACACAATTCAAAACTAATAACTAAGTCTCTCGATAATCACTTTTGAGAATCTGGACCCTTGGTTGCTATCCCTTCCTCGGATCCGTAGAATATGGGGCACAAGTCTCATAAACAGTCATCTAAAAAATATATCCAGTCAGGATGGAACGAGCACATCTCCTCTAGCAATTCCAATTAAATGACAAAGACTATAAAACAGTTATAGTAAGTAATACATGATGAACATGAAATGAGTGAGTCGGGAAGTAAAAATAGAATAACAGCTAACTAAAGTACAAGGAGAGTAAATATGAAAAATCAGAAGAACATGACAATAAAGACTGTAAATAGAGATAACTGAACTAGAATAGATGTGATGTGAGTCCAGGCAGTATAATGTGAGTCTAATGTGAATCCAGTAGAAAAGCACTAAACTAGTGTGTTTCAAAATATTGCTTTCGACATATAAACGGCTAAAGGTAAATACCACACATCGTATGCTTGGCAAGCGTACGACGGCTATCTTTCCCGATTAGACCAGTAGGGGTGGTTCCAGCATGATTGGAAATGTTTACTTATCTACTCGTATATTTTCCCGTCCCGACAAGTACAAGTGAATCCATAATCCGACACATAAATCAAGTATAAGTTGAGCTAGAATGTAAGTGATGCCAGTAGGTATTTCCAGTATGTGGTTGTCATGACCCGCTCTCGAATAATCGGACACGAGTCTGACACGTCCAGCCTACGTTGGAAGACTCAACGTAGTAAGCTGTACCAAGCTAGGGTAACTAACAAGTCAATATGAATAAGTACAAATCACAGCATCTATAAACGATTCCAGAAAGAACACAATAATCTACCAATCATAATAACATAAAAGTACTAGAGACAACAAGAATGAAAATACACTATGAACTCACAATATACAATAACTATAAGAATAGCTAAAACAATCTAAACTTGAAACCTCTAGCTAAGTCATTGCTCCATCATGCTCAGCTAAGATCTCGGGCTCTGGCCCATAAGGTATAATGATACCCTGCAAGTACACCTGCAACATATCCAGTCATGAGTGGAGCAAAGTACAATTCTAGGTAATGAACAAGAACTTCATGATATGGAAATGTGTACAGGAGAACATGAAATATGAAGTACAGGAAAGAACAAGAAAGTACAGAAATGTAAGTATAGAAAGTACAGGAATTAAAGTAAATGAAGTAAATCCTGAACATAAAGTACAAGAACCTGACATGTGCACAATGTTTGAAATACAACTAGCATATGTGACCAGCTGGAGTGAGTACAGGAATAAGTACAGGAGTACATGAATATCGGTACGACTTAGGACCCGCGTGCACGGTGCGAGACCTAAGCTATCTACATGAATATCTGAACATGGGTTTGGTCACATAGCTAGTGTATTTCTCCTCCCCGACTACAAGTAAGTACAAGAACATGAAAGTACAGGAGAACATGATATCGTGTCTTGACGTGTCACAAGGAAAGTACTAGAATAATGTAAATGAATATGAACCATAGAATGTACTTGCCTTACTCCGGAAAAGTACGGGTAATGTATAGAGCTGGATGTCCTCCTGATAAATAATGATTTACAAGTTGGTTAGATCAAGTTTATATTCCAATTAGTTGTAAGGACCCTGATTTTTGGCAATTATTATTTTTATTTTATTTTATAGTATTTCTAATTATTAGGTTATATTGTATATTTAATTATGATTATATATGTATTTCTCCGTGTCTTTGATTTTTGGAGCACAAGACATGCCCATCTCTCGAAACATCCTTCATGAGTTTTGTAGTAGACATGATGACCTTCAATTTGATATATCATGTCCCATCCAAATTTGTCCCCTATAATCCTTTTGACTTCGCGCAACTTCGGGTCAAATTTAGGCAATTAGAATATTTACCATAATTTCAGACCTAAGTTTCCACGTGAGTTCGGAACTCGATATAGATCAAAACCATTTGACCCAATATATGATTTTTGACCCATTTTGAGCCTAAGAGACACATGCGAAGGGTGTGCCACTCAATCGATTTTCTATGTGCTATTTAATTACGAATGGCACAAGAGACTCATTAGTTGACTTTTCGAATTCGACTTGACTAGAAAATATATTTGGACCCTAACCTAGACAACCCCACTTATAGAGCCATGATAGGTTGCCATGGCTTAGTATAATTATTTTGATATTTATTTTGGGATGTTATACATCCAAATAGATTTATATACAATTTTGCATATATATATGATTATATTTATAATAGTCTAATATTATATAATTATATATATATATATATATATATATATATATATATATATATATATATATATATATATATATATATGTATCTCAAAAATAAACCATAACTAAGGCCATATATATATATATATATATATATATATATATATATATATATATATATATATATATATATATATATATATGGCCTTAGTTATTAAGTTTTGAGATACATATCGGCTAGAAATTTTGAGATATATAAGTTTTATATATATATATATATATATATATATATATATATATATATATATATATGGCCTTAGTTATGGTTAAGTTTTGAGATACATATCGGCTAGAAATTTTGGCACGGATAGTGTAGTGGTGTTCTTTGACTAGTGTATTAGCCATAGTAAGGAAGGCTTAGCCACATCGGTATTCTAACTAGGAAAATCAGTCAAAGTTGTTACTTAACCCCCACCGATGAATTAGTTATTTATTAATTAGATATATTAATTCTTTTTGATAACCCGATTGTACCAACTTAGCCCGAATTGGACCGAAATTGAGTCCAAGCCCATGCAGGCATGTGGTGTGACCAAAGACGACCATGTAAACATATTTTATGTGTGTACAAATATTTCCTAAATTATTTTAGGTATTGATGTACATTTTTTAATTATTTGAATATTTGTACAAAAATTGGTATTTTTATTATTAAATATTGTTTTATAATATTTGTACAATTTTCTGGACCCGGATAAAGGAGAGTAGTATGGATTCACCAAACCACCATTTAATTATTTTATTATTTTATTATTTTATTATCTTGTGGTGATTAAATAAATATATTTATTACTATTAGATATTATTATTATTGGTTGTCATTTTTATTGTCAATTGAATTTACATATATGTACATATATTTAAATATATTATATATATATATATATTTTAAATATATTATATATATCTATATATATATATATATATATATATATATATATTTCACGACCAGATCCCAAATAATTGGGTCGAACCGGATCATGCCCAGCCTGCACCGTTGTGAGACGGCGGCAGTAAGCTGTTCCATTAGTAGGTAATCACAAACAACATCTTTACATTTGTCACAACTGAATATTCAGGAATTTAAAACTTTATTCAACATTTGAATAAATACAACTGGAAAGTAAAGAACTGAAATGAATGCTGAATTCAAATTAACAAAATTTCAAAACAACAAAACTGGAAACAGGAAAATATCTAGCTAAGCGTTCGACTCGTCGGCCTCAGGTCCTGCGTCCTCCAAGGGAACTCTGGCAACACCACAGGATAAAGAGCCGGGTCATAAAAGCTATTGTACAATAGCTCAGCATCCTCAAAATCCCCTTAAAATGTTGTCTCCAGTCAGGAGGGAGCAAAGTACAATTATGAAAATTAAACAGTTCAACTAATTATTAGAAATTTGCAAAATTAAACAGTTTTGAAATAATATTTTCCAACAATTCTACACGATAGAAAATAATGTGATTTGAGTAGATAATGACTATGACTGGCTTGGGTTGTACAATTGTATCCTAGCGATACGATATGGCTTATTCCCGTGTGTAAGAGGGGTAAGCTAATACAATCATTATATTATTTGGGGTATTGGTCATAGACACTACACTACTCCCCCAATATCCCACAATCAATCAATATCAATCAATACTCTAGGAGAGAGTTTCGTGTAACAATGTGGTTTAAGCATACAGATAACAATTACTAATTAAATTGCTCAACAAACACAACCGTACTTGCCTTTGTTTATGATTGGATCGGTAAAGTCGGTTCCGATGAGGATGTCAGGTTCGTCTCCGAGATCCTACAGTTGAGAACCTTGACTTAGAACCATTATGAGACCATTCTAGGTGTGCTAATTACAATCTCTAGAATTGGTCCTAATTCAGTTTTAAGTTATTAATTATTCTACCGGAAAACATCTAACGTCGCAATTCTACGTTCGTTATTATTTATTTAAAATAAGCCGGTTATTGAATAATTGGAAAGATGGCAATTACCGGTTACTTTGGCAAAACATGGTATTTTCATAATATATATACAAAATTAGATTTTTCTTTAAATGAGAAGACGTGAATTCTTGTTAGGTTGTAAACTTGCAATTGTACTAATTTATTTACTGTGAGAAAAACCTTATTAATTTTCTATATTAAAATAAATACTCATTTTAATAATCTACGTGTTTAAAGCCCAAAATAATAACTCAGAAAATAAAGAAAAGCTACGCTACACAATACATGGTCGCAGCCAAGAAAATAGAAAATTGGGCTTATGCCCTTAAATTAATTTACATAAATAAAATTTAGGAATAATAATAAATCTTGGATGAATCCTGAACGCCGAAAAGCGGTCCATTCAGCAGGCCGAAGCCCTACACCAAAAATACTAACAGCAGTATCCGTACTAAAATAATAATTATAAATTAAAGATAATAATTTTATGAGAATCAGACTTGGTCCAAAATGACATAATATTGGCTAGCGCCTCAACGTACAGGAACCCTGTAGCGTTTGCGCTTCGCCAGGCTCATTCGACCTATAGGGTCGTCGCCTAAAAGGTGGTACAGAAATCCATAAATCCGAAAGCCGACAAATCCAATATATAAACATTTTGCAAAAGTCCGATTTTCAAATCCCTAATTTTATACAAAAATCTGTTTTTAAAAATATTTCCGAAAAAATTGGGCAGCATCTCCTCTATATCTGGGACAACCCAAAACTGGAAAAATGCGCAGACAACTCCAACAATTATCCCAAACCAGGAAAAATCCAAAATTTTAACTTCCAAAACCATTTTTACATAAAAATTAAATTCACAGAACCATTTCTGAAGCTAAATCGGAAACCCGAAATAAAATTGGAAATCCCGAAATGAAGTCGGAACACCACAGCACTCAAAATCAGAATACCATATTCCGAAAAAATCCGAATTAACCACAGAAATATCACAGAACAATTTCAGAAACTCCGAAACCATTACGTCCACAAAACCGAATTCCTGGGAAGGAAGCGGGGACCAATCTCATCATTGACTACGGAAACGGTAACGGAAATACGAAATTATACGTTGCATTTCTCGGCTAGAGCTCTCAGTTGATATAAAGAAAGGATAATCACGGACAGCAGGAGAATTCGTCGGGACAGCGGGTCAGAGATATGGGAACCGCGGAAACCACAGAACCACGGAACGGTTCGGGAACCGCAGCGGGTCTCGGAAAGCGAACAGCAGCGGGAGGCGCGCTCGGGAACACAGCGCTGGCGGGGTGCGCCGGCGGAGGAGGCCGGAGCGCGCTGGGGATGCACTGTCGGGTCAGGGAAGCCGGCGGCACGGGCGGTCACGGAGGTCGGAGGGCGCGTGGGCGCTGGGTTGGCGGGGGAGTGGCGCCGGAAGTGGGCGGGCGGTCGCGGGGAGCGGGGTCGGCGGAGGCCGGAGGGCGCGGGTGGCGACGGAAGGGGTGTCGGTTAGCCTTTGGAGGGAGGGAGGTGAGAAAACAGTGAGAGAGAGAGAGAAGTTATGGGGGCTGGTGGTGGTGGTGTGTGTTTTAATATGGGAGAGTGGGAGAGCAATATATAGAGAGGAGGAGAAGTTGGTGTGGAGAAATAAGGGGCTGGGTCAGGTCGTGGGGAGAGTTGTCGAGTTTGTGTGGAGGAGAGAAATAAGTGCTAGAGAGAAGGGTGGGGTAGATTAGGATTTTTTTTCTTTTCTTTTTCTTTCATTCCAATATATATATATATATATATATATATATATATATATATATATATATATATATATTAGAAAAAGGAAAATAAGAATGGGTTCAGAAAATGGGATTGGGTTTCGGGAACTCGTACCGGGTTCGAACTCGGGTTCGGAGTCCGGACTCAGGATCGGGGCAGGGCCACAATCAAAAACTAACGATAATTTTAAAATAATGTTTTTCCTAAATTCGACTAAATAATAATAATAATAATAATAAATAACTAAACTAATATCATTGCAAATCCAATAATTCATAAAATTTGGGTTTCACAATATATATATATATATATATGTATATATATATATATATATATATATATATATATATATTATATATATATATATATATATATATATATATATAATATTAAGATTTGATTTTAAATTTTTGGAGATTTATATGTGTATATATAGATATAAAAAAAACATATATATAGTTACATACATATATATAGATATAAAGAAAGAAAAAAGAAGAAGAAACAAACTGTGTTTATCTTGCGACATTTTTAAAATCTCACGAGATAAACAAACCCAAATTCCCTCGACCCTTCCAAAACTGAGAACAACGATTCAAATTGAGAACGACAGCGGTAGTTCGAAACCTTAAAACTTCCTAACCAAAATCCAAATGGAGTTTTGTATGAATCTTGATTAGATTCTATCCAATCTAATCTTAGGATTCGAATTTAAATCGAATCGAACTATCTAAAAATTGAATTTAAATTAGATCGGGAAGTAGGTTTAGACGTCCGCATATATGTAAACCCATATGTGGGGATTATTCGAAAACCCTGGCAAAACTCGCAAGCGAGATCGAAACTGTGACCCATGACGAGCCTCTATCCCTGGGCGAGCCTGTCCAGGCAGCTCCGGCCATCGGAGTTCCACTAGAGAAGACGCAGACGATGCCGTGTCCCAACAGCAAGTTCGGTAGAATCGACTATGAGGTACCTATATTCATCATCCATTTTCTTCTTCATCGTGTAATCAAATCCCGAACCAATTGGTTCATCGTAAACCAACATATACGGCTACAAGACCTGTCAACCATTTAAAATTTAGATGCCCTAAAACTTTAGAAAAATGAGTCGAAATCTCGACAAAAAACAGGGTAAATACACTCTGTTTATAACAGTTTTGATACTATTTTGGAAGACAGATTTTGATCGGTTCATTATAATTTTTCCAAAAATTAATTTAATAATCTCATAGACAATATATAGGGCTTCATACCGAGAAAATAGAGTTAGAAAATCAAAAAAACCTAATAAAATTATTTTCAAAAATTAGGAAAACCTTCGATACAACGTGTATTCCGCCAATCTGGGCGACATGGTCGCGAACCGAAAGCATCAAAAGGTGCATATCGACTTCGCGTACGTGTGGGCTTTGACGGAATTCAAATTGGTTGCGTGTGCGCGACTAATTTGATGCATATCGGTCAAAATTTACCGTATTGTCCTCTTTGCAAACTTTCCAATTACTTTGTGCACATTCGTAAAATCGAGACAAAACTTACGCCAATAGGACCGTATCATTTTTCTGGTCCTGTATGCCAAGTTTGGTTCGATTCTGAGACAGTTGATCGGATTACCGTTTTACGGGTCCCACGATCCAACTCAATCGGCGAATTTGTGCACGGCCCACCAGAATCGAAAACTGGACATACCGTTGGGTTTGTATCATCAAAATAAATTCGTAGACATATAGTTTGACAACTTTAGAGATTGTTGACTCTGGCACGCTTTTCAGTGCAAAGCGGGTCCAACGACGGACACCATTTTGACCCAAAATTATCGATTTACACATGTGTCCAGAATTGGACTTAAGGATAGGCAATCCTAGCTAATTTGACTAATCTAGAAACTTTGGTAATGTCGATTACAGCTTCTGGAGGCAGTTGTGAGACTTGGACTTTCTGACTTGATGATTGGTGATATATTGTTGGTTCTTCGTGCAACCCTCAGGCAAGTATACCTTGTCTACTTGTACAGTTTATTTCATGCATTTTTATATTATTATTTCTTTCCAGTTATATTTTATTATATGTTATTCGTGTTCATATTACAATCACTTTCTTATTTTACGTGCACGTTCCTTATTTAGTCATCTTATGCCATTGTTGTTCCATGTGAGTCTTCTGACGATATTGACTAGTCTTCTACCTTCGCCCTTGAGTTTGATTTGACTTGACCTGTAGTTGCGATTGATTGCTAGATATTGGCCCTGTATCTCTAGGACTGGGAGCGTCCAATGGCGTTACGGTATTAGAGACTTCTTATCGACCTGTTATCCCGTCTCTAGGACCGGGAGTGTCCCATGGCATTACGGTAGTAGAGACTCACTTTTTGTCTCAAGGTCGAGAGCGTCCCATGGCGTTACGATATTGAGACGTCCTTATTGATCATTGTCCATTTTACTTTATTTCTGCATGTTATTCACTGTACAGTAGGCTTGTATATTATGTATCTTGCTAGTCCTCTGAGGACCTGGTGATCTTTCCAGGTATTAGATGAAGGTATGGTACACTGATAGAGGATGATTGCTACACCAAGACTGCATCTATATTTAGTTGATATTTTATCGTTCTCTTTCGTGATTAGATTTTGTCCTATATTAGATTACTTTGACATTGCTGCTGTATAGCCTAGTTTTACAAGCTTTATCTTTCATTAGAAGCTTGTTCAAGATAATTGTATTAGAGTCTGGTCCACTTTATTGTATATTATCTTTTCTTTTTACTTGTAGTAATCGGTTTGCTAATGTCTGACCAGCATTAGTTTACTTAGTTTATACAAGAGTTTATCTTCAGTGGTTTGTAGTTGAATGGATAGATTGCTTTAGAAAACCAGACAGCTTATACGTATTCGAGCTGGGCTGGAGTCCTCTCTATGCGTAGCTGGCATGTATACATATCATAGTCCTACGTATTTTAGGACTGGGGCGTTACATTAGTTATATTGCAACTCTTATTTATAAAGTTTTAAAGATACACTAAATGGTTAAGTCCTATTTAATTTCTAATCTCTAATATTTTAGGATTGGCTAGATAACTAATTAGCACAATAATTCATTTAACTAACTGTTAGTTTATGAAGCTACTTCTACTGGTTGGTAAAAAAATAGTTTTACGCACATCTGCAGACAAAGAGATTGTTACTCTCAACAAATATCAAACACTAGTCCAACTATAAGTATTAACCCCAGCTAACTAGCTCCCAGAATTATGCTAAAACCCACAACATGAGAAAAACAATAACTAAATTCTATCACTTATAAGCCAACTGACCGGTCCTTAGACCAAATACTGATTACATCAACTCCTGGACTGACTTAAACACATAGAGTAATCATCTAAACCTGCTTTTAGGAAAACATGGACTGAGCCCATCTACAATTTAACAACTCCTACTCTAGCCTCAAAGGCCCAAATGAAGGAAGCTCAAAGGTAGGAGACTTTCGAACCCTCAGTCATCCAAAATAAAACCTATCAAAATATTACCAATCAAAACCTACACAAGATACGAATCAAAACTTACTGATTTAAACGGCTCTACAAACACCCAAAAATCAAAATTTACACAGCAACCCAACTTAGTTACCTAAATACTTATCAAAGCCCAACACTGCCTACAATTTCAAATCCAATGACTAAAATCTTTTGCTGGTAACAGGTTCCAATGGTCACTCATGCAACTGCGTCCACACGACTCTTATTAAACGAACTCCTTGGTAGACACGAACTGACTATACCACGAGCTGCATACGGCATGCACACGACCATCCCTACATCGACCACAACCCCGTCCAACTTCCATTAATTAACCGAGACTAGAACGAACGAAAATAAGAGGAAATAAAGTAGTACCTGGGGTTAACGAATCTGAATCTGAAGTTGAGACACTCCTACAGGACGGACACAAGCCTCTCGTGTCCAATTCACGGTTCTGACCTTGGCTCAGTCATTTCATCAAATATGAAACGAGCAGCAACACACGATCACACCCCCGAGTCTCCTTTGTTCCTCGAAGCCAAGAAACGCAAAAAATTCTCAGATATCATAGATCTCATAAACCAACAAAACAATAAGAATTCAATTAAGTCCAAGGAACAGCATTCTCAATCAAGAGCTTAATCGAAAACCGAAAAATTTAAGAAATATTAAGAATAAAAATTCAATCGGACCTACCTAGATCGAGTTCAACTTATTGAGTTGACCAATAACTGAATCGAGCAATCCTGTTGATCTGTTGTTTTCTTATCCATCGAAGAAGAGTACTGGACTATAATTGATCGAACGAAGCCTGCGATCTCGCCGACGTCGATATGTCGGGAAGAGAATGGGTACGGAAGATGACTTCAGTCGCCGGCAATGCACAGCGCCTCCATCGCCATGGCCGGATCTCCTTCGACACTTAGGGCTAGGTCAGAAAGAAATGAAAGGAAGAAGGAAAAAAGAGAAGAAGAAGGCATTGCTCCTCTGTTCTCCAGGAAAACTTGAGTGAGCTCTCGAAATAAAATTGGTGCAAATGGTTTTAAATAGAAGATGGGATTTTGAAAGGGAGAGTACAGTGGAAAGAGAAATAGAATAATTAGTGGATGCAACAGTGCCAACTTGTTAGAGTTGTGGAGAGTGATGATTTAAAATTCGGTTAGCATTTTGAATTTCTCCCACTCTCTAAAAACTGAGACAGAAAAGTATAAAAGGGGAGGGATAGTGGGCTGAGAAGCCAAATCCAACTTCAATTTTTTTTAAAGATAAGAAAAATAGTAAAGCTAAATAATTTGGTTATTTATAATAAAGAATTATTATTAGCTAAAAATATTTGTAGAATTATAAAATCTGGGAAGTAGGGCTTACAGTGGTTCCAGTGGGCGATTCCAGAAATAGAGGCCAGACAAGTATAATACGTGTGTCACATGTAATAAATCCAGAAATATCAATCTGTGCCATGTTAGAGAATAAGGTAATACTATACTAGAAGCTGAATTATAATAATCATCAAATAAATAAAAACTATCAGAGAATGTACTCGCCTACGGTCCTGAGCAATAAATATAGATCGACGCCCAAAGTGGAGTCAAAAGGATCTATATATAAGATATATAGAGTTATTTAGTGTTCTAGAGTAGACAATATATTTAAATACATTAATTACATGCTTTTAGGCCTTTTCTAGGTCATGGAAGTCAAACTAAGTCAAGTCAAACTAGGTCAATTTGACTCAAGGGTTGACTTTTAGGTCAAATCAATCAACTGGGGTCAAACTAGGTCCAACCTAAGTTAAGTCTAAGTCAAAACCTTGCCAAACAAGTTCCTCTAGCTAATATTATTTCTACCTTATATATATATATATATATATATATATATATATATATATATATATATATATATATATATGTATATTGAACCCGAACTTTATTGAAAAAATAGGCACAAAATGTCGAAGCCTATACAAGTAAGGGCAGTAAATGCAACAAAAGGACAGAAAGAGACAAGTGCGAGACACGCACACAAAAAAGGGAGGAGGACGGCCTAAGCCAGGGCTTCCCAGAACGAGTTGGAGACGTGAGAGCAGCGCCTCCGGACTTTGGAGCATTGTCTGATGACCTCTCTGTACAACTGTGGAGGGGGGATTTGGCACCCTTCATATCTAAATTTGTTCCAGTTTTTCCAAAGAACCCAAATACCGACGGCTGCTACGATCTGATATCCGTGGGAGTGGCTCCAGAAGGCCAGGAGATCGTAGAAACCCCCAGTCGGTTGAGCAATGTCAAGGCTATTATGAAGCTTGGACTATATGCCTGCAGCCAGATGTCCCGAAAGAAGGATGTGCTCTGCTGATTCCGATATGTGATCCTCGCAGCAGTGGCATTTAGAAGCGAGGCTAAATCCCATAGATCTGATGATGTCGTCCGTCGGAATCTTTCGAAGAAGAGCACGCCAGATGAGGATAGACCATTTGATGGAAATGCATGCCTGCCAAAATTTAGCATAAACGATATTTGGTACCCCTCTGCCTCTGACTACAAGTCTGGTGGAAGCCAAGGTGAATGTCCCACCCGGATTGGGAGACAATCTCTAAGTGTTGCACATTTCTGTAATCTGCAGATTAGCTGCAAGAAGGCTGTTTGCCGCCGGCTGGCCCAGCTAATCTCTGACCTTCCTCCAATTCCATCCGAAACTGTCCTCCTAAAGGTCTCTAATTTCGTAGCCCTGCAGAGTAAGGATGTTGGGATGAATAATATCTGTACCTAACCACCGTTCCAGACAGGCCGGGAAGCGACCGTCGCCCAACTGGAGACGAATAAGAGGTTCAGCGATGTTGTGACCCCGAACGATGCAGCCCCACGATAATCAGGATCTGTTGTTAGTGCATGCCTTCGACAGATGGAAGAATCTAGAATACCTAGCTCTCATGAACCTCGTCCATAAGGAGGTCTCGGTGTGCAACTTCTACCACAACTTAATGGAGCAGGCGTCCACGATGTGGACAAGTCTACAGAAGCCTAGACCTCCTTCATCAGTGGGTTTGGCCATCGACTCCCATCGGACCCAGTGATGTTTGTCTTTGCCATCGTTATGTCCCCAGAAAAACTTGACGAAGAGGGATTCGAGAGAGTGGAGAACCTTTAAGGGGGGAGCAAACGGCCAGGATGTATATCGGGACGGATGAAAGGACGTGTTTGATAAGAATCGTTTTGCCCCCTGGGGATAAGGTTGTGTTATGCCCTCCTGCGATGAGTTTGCAGATCTTGTCTACTAGGGGCTCGTATATACCTGAGTTGGCCTTACCGTACACCAGCGGGCACCCAAGGTAAAGGAAGGGGGTAGGACGTGCTGAAGGAAGTCATATTGGCGAGCAGAGTAGAGCGGGTTCTGTCTGCTTTATGATGTGTGTAGATGACGCTCTTGTTATTATTGACGCACTGACCGGAGCAGGTGATGTATCTGGCGATCGTACTCAAGACGACTTCGATCGATCTGCTGTGTCCGGAGAAGAAGATGAGGATATCATCGGCGTAGGCCAGGTGAGTGATAAGTGGACAACCCGTGGTGGTGTAGAAGTGGTTGAAGTCGGACATTCTGGGCATACTATTAAGGCTTCTACTGAGGGCTTCAGCTGCAATGATGAAAATGGTGGAAGAGAGCGGATCCCCCTGTCTAACCCCGCGGGTAGAATGGAAGAATCATGCAGCCTGGCTATTGATGACGGTGGAGAACCACACATTGTTGATGGATCTGAATACAATGTCAACACATGGTTCGGAGAAGCCAAGGGCCCTGAATACCCAAATCATGAATTGCCAGTCCAGACGGTCAAACACTTTTTCCATGTCTAGTTTGATGGCCACGTTTCCCCTCGATGGGAACTTCATGCACGTGATCATCTCTTATGCAAGGAGGATGTTGTCTGTTATATGACACCCTTTGACAAATCCGCTTTGCTCTTAGAAGATGATCTTGGGGAGGAGATCGGACATCCGAGTGGCGACGATCTTAGATATAATCTTATTGGTGAAGGTACAGAGACTGATCGGACGAAAGTCTTTAAAGTTTTTCGGATTGTCTTTCTTGGGGATAAGGATGATGTTGGGGCATAAAATCGACTTGGGATATCTGGCCCCTTGGAGGAAGGTTATTGTGGCTTCGACTAGATCTGTTTTGATGGTGTTCTAGCAAGCTCTGAAGAAGACTCCGTTGAAACCGTCTGGCCCTGGGGCACTGTGCTCATTAATGGACCAGACCGCAGCTTTAACCTCCTCCTCAGAAGTGGTGGCCAGCAGGGTCACGTTGTCGTTATCGCTAATGAGGGAAGGGATAACCGACAAAAGCGTCATGTCTTTAACGACCCGCTCTTTGGTGAAAATCTTGGAGTAGAAGTTCGTCGTCGCGACCTGAATACCGGCCTGGTCGTCAACCAGGTTGTCGTTGTCGTCGAGGATCTGGTATAATTTTAATTTGTTCCTGCGTCCTTTGATGCACACATAGAATAACCTGGAATTTTGGTCGCCATCGGTATCCCAGGCCGATCTAGCTTTTTGCCTCCAGAATTCATTTTCCACTCTCAGTCTGGATTTGAGAAGAGCTTTGGCGAGGTTGAGGGAGGCACGGGGCTCCGGGGATCCGTTAATGGCAAAGACGGGCCTCGCAGGAGTGACGTTGTCCTCCGTCTCCCTTGTAGCCTGGAAGATGTCGCCGTAGGCCTCTAAGCTCCAGGACGAGAGGGCCTTACGAGTGGCTTTAATCTTAGCCGCCATCCGAGCCATCGGGTTAAGGACCGAGACGGAATTCCAAGCAGAAGCCACGATGTTTTGGAATTTGGGGTGATGACGCCAAAAGTCAAGGAAGCGGAATGCTTTCTTGTTGCTGGTGTGATTGTTGCTGATCTGGACGAGGAGAGGAGAGTGGTCAGATTCAGCGGAGTTCAGATGAGAGAGATTAGTGATCAAGCCCATGTCGGTCTAGCCTTCATTGATCAACGCTCGATCTAATCGGGAGTATTATCGTCGATGGCCTTCCTACATGTTGCACCAGGTGAATGCACTGTCGAGGAAGGGGATGGGGGTGAGGTTCCCGTGAAAGGTGAAATTGTTGAAATCTTCCATCGCTGGTTTGGAAGGAGGGCGACCACCGGACTTCTCCTCTTTGCAAGATACCGTATTAAAATCGCCAATACAAAGCCACGGGAGCCCCTGGGAATGGACCCTCAGCAGATCTGCCCAGAGTAATCTGCGCTCGGGGATGTCGCAACTGCCATGAACAGCGGAGAGGAAGGAATGTGACTTGAGGGCCAGGTGTTCGACCCAACAAGTTAGAGCCTGGGAAGAGTCGTGAATGATGCCAAATTTGAAGTCTTGTACAAGAAAGAGCCAGATGTCATTACCACCTGCGATCGCCTGCGGGAAGCCTAACTTGAGTTTAGGGGCTTTTATTCTACTTTGAGGGATTTTAGGTTCGATAATGATTAATAGGTCTATGCGATGAGTCTTCTTAAGGCTGAGCAATCTGTTCATCGTCGGTTTGCTGCCGAGCCCCCTCACATTCCAGGAGATGATGTTAAGCATTGGACGAGGAACAGGGATGAGGGTGATTGTGCTTCATTGTGGACCTTGTAGTCCTTGCTGTCATCGACTTTTGATTGTTTTTGTTCTTCTTGGAGGATGTTTTTTAGTTAGTATGCTAGTGGGCCCGTTGCTTCCGGTATCTTTATTGGTCCGACCTTGCTCACTGCTTCCCTCGACGTTGGTGTCGATGATAGGTGAGTCGTTGTCTTGTTCTTCCAGGGCACAAAGGGGTTGCCACGGTCCAGAAATCCTGCTTCTTGGGCTTGCCAGAATCTGCCAGTTAAGGTATGGCTGAGTGTGGTGTAAAACCCCCTATTTTTTTAAAAAATTATTTTATTAGACTTAAAAATAAATTTATACAATTTATGGTTTTTATTAATTATTGGAAGAAAAAAAATGACCTTAGCCATTGTTGTGTTTTGAGCACAAGAAGACCCTAAAATTTTGGCACGAAAAATGTAGTAGTGTGCTTTGACCAGTATATTAGCCATGTCATGGGAGGCTTAGCCATAATTCAGTCAGAACTAGGAAAACCAAGGCGAGTTATGAAATAACGCATTTAAAATATTTTATTTAGATATTATTTTATATATTAATTTTAGATGAACCGGTTTGTCCAAACCAGTCTGAATTGGACCCAAACCAAATTTAAACCCATGTAGGCATGTGGGGTGACCAAGGTGGCCATGTAGACATATTTTATGTACTTAGAAATATCTCCTAAATTATTTTAAAATTTTATGTACAATTTCTAATTATTTAAATATTGTATAATTATTGGTATTTTATTTTTAAATAATATTTTACAAAAATGTACATGTTCCTGGACCCGGATAAGGGTGTATGGTACAGTTCACCCATTAGAGTAATTTTTATTAATTTATTATTATATATATATGTGTGTGTGTGTGTGTGTGTGTGTGTGTGTTAGTGTTAGAGAGAGGAGAAAGAGAGATCTATTTTTAACAAAACCTCCAACCCTAGCCACCACCGTATTATTCTTTTAGCACCACACCTATCCTCCTCCAATCTCTGCCAAGAATACCACCACAGCCCAAACTAACCGCAATGCCACCAATTCCAATCACCACTGTTCCACCTCATGCTCGCCGTAGGACCTGTCGTCGCGCGTGCGCCAATTCGCGCCGATGCATCGGGAAACCCACGGCCAGCCAGCACCGTACCGGACTCGTTCAGCCATGCCGATGCCACATGCCATCGTTTCCAGGAGTCGCTCCGTCTTCACACACGTCCCATACGATCACCCACACCCGACCGGAGCCAACAGTTGTCAACCAAGACAAACCACTCGAGCACCACCGCGATGACAACCCACATTCGTATAGCTACTCGTCGTACGGCTTCCCGAAACCCACAGCTTGTCGGCCTCCGTGGCAACACTTTCTTTTCTCCAGTGCTCGGTAATCGACTGTACCGAGTCATGGCGCCATTGGCACCACCACCGTAACCATCACTACGATGAAAGCCTCTTCGGCATTTTCTCCCATATGGTTCCCTCGTACCCGAGCCGTTCACCGTACCAACCCCTCCCCGGCGAACCCATCTCCTCCCTGGCCGTACCAACTGCTCCTCTATGATCTCTTTGAGTACTCTGCAACACCAACTGGACCTCACAGTATCGTGGCTACTTTTTGTCAACGAGGAAGAAGAGGCCATGCTTGTCCTGTTGAAAGAAACTTTGTACTTTAAATTCTTCCTATAGTGAACTTTTCCTCCTAAATATTTTGCATAGAAGAAGAAGGGAGCACTGCTCCGATTTTCTTGTGTAGTAATTTTTAGGAATGGACCCGGCTCACTAATGGTGGGTGACATGGCTATTCATTACTATATAAATTACGATTATATGTTGAATATTTAGGAACTTAAAGAGAACTAAAACTTATTAATCTATATAAATATTATATTCAATGGGGGGTTATATGTTAATGAAGGAATGAATCAGGCTCTACTTTATGGCGCATTAATGTATTTAGAATAAGTCAAATATTATATCTATGTGCATAAATGTATTAAGGTTAAATGATATAATATCTATAAGTGCTATTAAGGTTAATATATAGGTGTAACTAATTTTGTATATGCATAAATGTTTACCTATATTGAAATATATGTCATATATTTTAAACGTTGGTTATTAAATCCAATGATGTAAATATCTATAACAATACAAACACATTTATTTTAAAAATATATTTTTTTTACTCTATAACACCAAATAACTCTGTAAATTTATATTAGGTTTTGTGACGTCGGTTCGGACGTCGATCTTCAGTTGTTGCTCAGGACAACAGGCAAGTACATTCTTTGATAGTTTTTATTGCTTTGATATCTACTATTTCCGATTCAGATGTAGTATTATACTTGATTTTCGACACGAGGATACACGGACTAGTATACATTGAATCTCGTCATGAGATGTCATTCCCGGTTTACCTGGTATATGAGTACATTGTTCGATATTATTTCTTGTACTTGTATAGACACCAATTTGGGAGTTTACTGGCCCCCTGCTTTTTGAATCCCGTTTCATGACATGTCATGTCTGGATCCATTTTACTACTCGGAGATGGGGAGTTATTAGAGGTTATATGATCATACCCCTACTTGTTTATTACTTGTGTATAGCTCCACCCTCACCACACGTAGGGTGTAGCCTGACCTTATACTACTTGTGCATAGCTTTCCATTTTGGCCGGCCTGATCCCTATACTATTATACTACCAGTGCATAGTCGGTCAAAGGGAATAGCCTGATCTTGACCCAAGCCGATCACATAACGCTCTAATATCTCATGGCACTTTATTTTTATGTTTACATCTTACCTCAGATTATTTTTTGTTGTTTATATTCCAGTTTTATCTTATATCTCACACATGACATGATATCCAGTTCTCTTATACTGTTTTACTTTCAGTCTTGACATTTCATCTCGTATTTTATTATAATTGTCTCTTATAGTATTTGTCAATTCACATGGAACTGTTGTTGGTGTTTGTACTTGCTCGTATCCTGACAGGATAACCCTATTATTTTTCAGAGGATTTAGATGCAGATTGTCCGACCTACTACGGGTTTGGCATAGATGGAGCCTACGACCAGGACCAGCCTGTGGACCTGGTGCTCGTAGAGGACGCACCGCCAGTAGTGACCTAGTTTACTTAGATTTTGTCTTGATTACACTCCAGTTTGATACTTTGAGACTTGTAGTATTTATTTTGGGATATTATTTTATGTCTTGGTTTCTGAACTTGTGATTGCGACTCAGCGTTATTTCAAACTATTTATCTCATCTTTATCTTTATCTTTATCATCGTGTTTATTTTCCTTAGAATTATGTGATTGAGTTGTGGTTATATTCCTCCGTGCGGAGATGAGAGGTTATATTATTGTGTCTTCGATTCTATATATTTTAGATGACCTTTACAGCATTCTACTCTCGATACTGCGGCGTAGGCTGGACGTACGCACATGCTCGTGCCCCTAAACAGGGTGCGGGTCGTGACATCTTCTCTTGCACCCTTGATATTTAAATTATCCATTAGTAATCGTTTAGTGCTTGATTAGTAAGCATGACCCTATTTACCCCCCCTCCCCCCCCCCCCCCCTCTAGGGTGCTTTCAATTGACAATGCTAATTCATAAAAAAGATTGGAACCTGGACATGGTGCCATATGTTAATCTACAGCTTGCGAAGCCAGGCAAGTATGCCTTACAAAGTTTTTAATTTCTTATGTCATGTTTATTTTTTTTATTTTACGTGATATGTATATTTATTGTTTTCATTATATTTCTCATGACTTAGTCTTATAATTTATTTTTGTAAATAATATTATTACTTACTTGTATGCACACTTGTCATAAATCATGGACTTGATTTAGATAGTGATGGATTGATTGTACCTATGTTAGTATAAGAAGCGTGAGAACTAATAGTAGTACATGGATTATTTCTTCCTTTATTTCCGTTAGAACCTATGGCCACTAAGGTCGGGTTATCAGCCTTTGGAACGATGTGGCCTCGAAGGTCGGGTTATCTGTTTTGTAACCTATGGCCACTAAGGTCGGGTTATTTGATTACCATGTGGCCTCTGGTTGGTGAGTTTTCTCAGCCGCTGTTTACCTGTGACCCACGGTATTTGTATTCCGTCGTATATTATAGTTCATGAGTAGCTAGTTGTTTTCATTCGTGTACAATTGTCTTATAGTTTATGAGTCTATATTTCATTTTTTTTATCACTTGCTTATTCAGATAATATATTTTTGAGATACTTGGCATGTATATTATGTATCTTGTTATGTCCCTTCTGTGGACATAATTTTTTTTCTGGTTAGCTACATGGTTTAGTGGAGTACTTATTATGGATTGATGATGGTCATTTCTTTCAAATTCAGACATCTCCTGTAATTACGTATTTATATCAATTACTTGCATCTTATTAGCCTAGTTTCATAGACTCTTGTTTTCTTTCGAGTCTATTCAAATATATATATATATATATATATATATATATATATATATATATATATATATATATATATATATATATATATATACAGACCATGAATCATTTTGTCCCTTCGTGATAGTGAATTTTTTATATGGATTGAGATATAGAATGTTTGACTAGTTATGGACAAATTTGTCCTCACCTAGATAGCGTATACGTATTCGAGTTGTGCTAGAGTCTACTTGATACGTAGCTGGCATGCTTATGTATTTCTAGTCATACGTACATTAGGACTAGGACGTGACGGTCATCGAAAGTTTGATGTATGCTATGGGTGCCGACCAAACAAGATATTACCTATGTCATAGGAATGCTAAGTCGGTTCATGAGGAATCCAGGTAGAGAATACTGGAAAGCTGTAAAGAGATATATGAGATATATCAAAAGAACTCATAAGTTTGCATTGTGCCATAACAGTTTTTTAATTATAGTGGAAGGCTTCAGTGATGTAAGTTGGTGTCAGAAGAAGAGAGCAAAAGGTCCACATGAGGATACGTCTTGTCCATGGATGGTGTTGTTATATCGTAGAAGTCAAAGAAGCAGACTTTTCTCTTTCACTTATATGTGGAGTCTGAGTTTTATGCTCTATAAGCTATATCGAATGAAGCGAAATAGCCTCGGGAGATTATGTATGATCTTTCTCTGGTTGATGCACAAACTTCGACTATACTGATCTATTACGATAACTAGATGATTGCAACGGTGGCATGAAATAATATCTTCAATACTAAGAAGAGGATTGTGCGACTCCGTCACATAATATTGAATAAGCGCATCAATGATGATATCATTACAGTTGTTGATGTTTTGAGCCAAAAGAATTTGGTAGATCCATTCACTGAAGGCCTTACATGCCAGCTGGTTGAGAACACAGCAAAGAAGATGGGTTTGAAAGATTTTTGATATTATGTATTTTTAATTCTATTATAAAGTATTATGTTATTAGTTCAAAGAGAAATCTACCTGGCAACTTAATTTTGATTCAAGGACGAATAATTGACTAGGAAACTATCAGGTACAGAGGTTAGTCCTTGGAGAAACTGTTGGGATACCATCATTGTTACGACCCGTACGCAGTGTAGGGCACGAGTGCGTGACAGTGCCCAGCCTACACCGCAGCATCGACAATAGAACGTTGTCTAGATCACTAACTATATATCTCACACAATAATATAATAATGTACCTGTCATAGACCTCAACTCCAAAATGGAGGACAAAGTACAAACATAATGGTAAATACTCAATCAAAATCTAAAGCACAATAAGATATCAAAGAAGTCTAATAAACTACAAAGTCTTAAACATCAACAACTTCTAATACAATATCAAAATCCAAGTCTCAAATGTAATTACAAAATCTCCATTATATTTACATGTCAAGAGTTCTAACACAATTCAAAACTAATAACTAAGTCTCTCGGTAATCACTTCTGAGAATCAGGACCCTTGGTTGCTATCCATTCCTCGGATCCGTAGAATATGGGGCACAAGTCTCATAAACAGTCATCTGAAAAATATATCCAGTCAGGATGGAACGAGCACATCTCCTCTAGCAGTTCCAATTAAATGACAAAGACTATAAAATAGTTATAGTAAGTAATACATGATGAACATGAAATGAGTGAGTCGGGAAGTAAAATATAATAACAGCTAACTAAAGTACAAGGAGGGTAAATATGAAAAATCAGAAGAACATGACAATAAAGAATGTAAATAGAGATAACTGAACTAGAATAGATGTGATGTGAGTCCAGGCAGTATAATGTGAGTCTAATGTAAATCCAGTAGAAAAGCACTAAACTAGTGTGTTTCAAAATATTGCTTTCAACATATAAACGGCTAAAGGTAAATACCACACATCGTATGCTTGGCAAGCGTACGACGGCTATCTTTCCCGATTAGACCAGTAGGTGTGGTTCCAGCATGATTGGAAATGTTTACTTATCTACTCGTATATTTTTCCGCCCCGACAAGTACAAGTGAATCCATAATCCGACACATAAATCAAGTACAAGTCGAGCTAGAATGTAAGTGATGCCAGTAGGTATTTCCAGTACGTGGTTTTCATGACCCGCTCTCGAATAATCGGACACGAGTCTGACACGTCCAGCCTACGTTGGAAGACTCAACGTAGTAAGCTGTACCAAGCTAGGAAAACTAACAAGTCAATATAAATAAGTACAAATCACAGCATCTATAAACGATTCCAGAAATATTACAATAATCCACCAATCATAATAACATAAAAGTACTAGAGACAACAAGAATGAAAATACACTATGAACTCACAATATACAATATCTATAAGAAGAGCTAAAACAATCTAAACTTGAAACCTCTAGCTAAGTCATTGCTCCATCATGCTCAGCTAAGATCTCGGGCTCTGGCCCATAAGGTATAATGATACCCTGCAAGTACACCTGCAACATATCCAGTCATGAGCGGAGCAAAGTATAATTCTAGGTAATGAACAAGAACTTCATGATATGAAAATGTGTACAGGAGAACATAAAATATGAAGTACAGGAAAGAACAAAAAAGTACAGGAATATAAGTACAGGAAGTACAGAAATTAAAGTAAATGAAGTAAATCCTGAACATGAAGTACAAGAACCTAACATGTGCACAACGTTTGAAATACAACTAGCATATGTGACCAGCTGGAGTGAGTACAGGAATAAGTACAGGAGTACATGAATATCGGTACGACTTAGGACCCGCGTGCACGGTGCGAGACCTAAGCTATCTACATGAATATCTGAACATGGGTTTGGTCACATAGCTAGTGTATTTCTCCTCCCCGACTACAAGTAAGTACAAGAACATGAAAGTACAGGAGAACATGATATCGTGTCATGACGTGTCACAAGGAAAGTACTGGAATAATGTAAATAAATATGAACCATAGAATGTACTTGCCTTACTCCAGGAAAGTACGGGTAATATATAGAGCTGGATGTCCTCCTGATAAATAATAATTTACAAGTTGGTTAGATCAAGTTGATATTCCAATTAGTTGTAAGGACCCTAATTTTTGGCAATTATTATTTTTATTTTATTTTGTAGTATTTCTAATTATTAGGTTATATTGTATATTTAATTATGATTATATATGTATTTCTCTGTGTCTTTGATTTTTGGAGCACAAGACATGCCCATCTCTCGAAATATCCTTCATGAGTTTTGTAGTAGACATGATGACCTTCAATTTGATATATCGTATCCCATCCAAATTTGTCTCCTATAATCCTTTTGACTTCGCGCAACTTCGGATCAAATTTAGGCAATTAGAATATTTACCATAATTTTAGACCTAACTTTCCACGTGAGTTCGGAACTCGATATAGATCAAAACCATTTGACCCAATATATGATTTTGACCCATTTTGAGCCTATGACACACATGCGAAGGGTGTGCCACTCAATCGAGTTTCTATGTGCTATTTAATTGCGAATGGCACAAGAGACTCATTAGTTGACTTTTCGAGTTCGACTTGACTAGAAAATATATTTGGACCCTAACCTAGACAACCCCACTTATAGAGCCATGATAGGTTGCCATGGTTTAGTATAATTATTTTGATATTTATTTTGGGATGTTATACATGATCCAAATAGATTTATATAAAATTTTGTATATATATGATTATATTTATAATAGTCTAATATTATATATATATATATATATATATATATATATATATATATATATATATATATATATATATATATATATAATATATATATATATATATATATATATATATATATATATATATATATATGGCCTTAGTTATGGTTAAGTTTTGAGATACATATCGGCTAAAAATTTTGGCACGGATAGTGTAGTGGTGTTCTTTGACTAGTGTATTAGCCATAGTAAGGAAGGCTTAGCCACATCGGTGTTCAAACTAGGAAAACCAGTCAAAGTTGTGACTTAACCCCCACCGATGAATTAGTTATTTATTAATCAGATATATTGATTTTTTTTGATGACCCGATTGTACCAACTTAGCCCGAATTGGACCGAAACCGAGTCCAAGCCCATGCAGGCATGTGGTGTGACCAAAGACGACCATGTAGGCATATTTTATGTGTGTACAAATATTTTCTAAATTATTTTAGGTATTGATGTGCATTTTTTAATTATTTGAATATTTGTACAAAATTGGTACTTTTATTATTAAATATTATTTTATAATATTTGTACAATTTTTTGGACCCGGATAAAGGTGAGTAGTATGGATTCACCAAACCACCATTTAATTATTTTATTATTTTATTATTTTATTACCTTGTGGTGATTAAATAAATATATTTATTACTATTAGATATTTTTATTATTGGTTGTCATTTTTATTGTCAATTGAATTTACATATATGTACATATATTTAAATATTATATATATATATATATATATATATATATATATATATATATATATATATATCACGACCAGATCCCAAATAATTGGGTCGAACCGGATCATGTCCAGCCTGCACCGTTGTGAGACAGCGGCAGTAAGCTGTTCCATTAGCAGGTAATCACAAACAACATCTATACATTTGTCACAACTGAATATTCAGGAATTTAAAACTTTATTCAACATTTGAATAAATACAACTGGAAAGTAAAGAACTGAAATGAATGCTGAATTCAAATTAACAAAATTTCAAAACAACAAAACTGGAAACAGGAAAATATCTAGCTAAGCGTTCGACTCGTCGGCCTCAGGTCCTGCGTCCTCCAAGGGGGACTCTGGCAACACCACAGGGTACAGAACCGGGTCATAAAAGCTATTGTACAATAGCTCAGCATCCTCAAAATCCCCTTAGAATGTTGTCTCCAGTCAGGAGGGAGCAAAGTACAATTATGAAAATTAAACAGTTCAACTAATAATTAGAAATTTGCAATATTAAACAGTTTTGAAATAATATTTTCCAACAATTCTACACGATAGAAAATAATGTGATTTGAGTAGATAATGACTATGACCGGCTTGGGTTGTACAATTGTATCCTAGCGATACGATATGGCTTATCCCCGTGTGTAAGAGGGGTAAGCTAATACAATCATTATATTATTTGGGGTATTGGTCATAGACACTACACTACTCCCCCAATATCCCGCAATCAATCAATATCAATCAATACTCTAGGAGAGAGTTTCGTGTAACAATGTGGTTTAAGCATGCAAATAACAATTACTAATTAAATTGCTCAACAAACACAACCGTACTTGCCTTTGTTTATGACTGGATTGGTAAAGTCGGTTCCGAGGAGGATGTCAGGTTCGTCTCCGAGATCCTACAGTTGAGAACCTTGACTTAGAACCATTATGAGACCATTCTAGGTGTGCTAGTTACAATCTCTAGAATTGGTCCTAATCCAGTTTTAAGTTATTAATTATTCTACCGGAAAACATCTAACGTCGCAATTCTACATTCGTTATTATTTATTTAAAATAAGCCGGTTATTGAATAATTGAAAAGATGGCAATTACCGGTTACTTTGGCAAAACTTGGTATTTTCATAATATATATACAAAATTAGATTTTTCTTTAAATGAGAAGACGTGAATTCTTGTTAGGTTGTAAACTTGCAATTTTACTAATTTATTTACTGTGAGAAAAACCTTATTAATTTTCTATATTAAAATAAATACTCATTTTAATAATCTATGCGTTTAAAGCCTAAAATAATAACTCAAAAAATAAAGAAAAGCTACGCTACACAATACATGGTCGTAGCCAAGAAAATAGAAAATTAGGCTTATGCCCTTAAATTAATTTACATAAATGAAATTTAGGAATAATAATAAATCTTGGGTGAATCCTGAATGCCGGAAAGCGGTCCATTCAGCAGGCCGAAGCCCTGCACCAAAAATACTAACAGCAGTACTCGTACTAAAATAATAATTATAAATTAAAGATAATAATTTTATGAGATTTAGACTTGGTCCAAAATGACATAATATTGGCTAGCGCCTCAACGTACAGGAACCCAGTAGCGTTTGCGCTTCGCCAGGCTCATTCGACCTATAGGGTCGTCGCCTAAAAGGTGGTACAGAAATCCATAAATTCGAAAGCCGACAAATCCAATATATAAACGTTTTGCAAAAGTCCGATTTTCAAATCCCTAATTTTATACGAAAATCCGTTTTTAAAAAATATTTTCGAAAAAATTGGGCAGCATCTCCTCTATATCTGCGACGACCCAAAACTGGGAAAATGCGCAGACAACTCCAACAATTATCCCAAACCAGGGAAAACCCAAAATTTTAACTTCCAAAACCATTTTTACATAAAAATTAAATTCACAGAACCATTTTCGAAGCTAAATCGGAAACCCAAAATAAAATCAGAAATCCCGAAATGAAGTCGGAACACCACAGCACTCAAAATCCAGAATACCATATTTCGGAAAAATCTGAATTAACCACAGAAACATCACAGAACAATTTCGGAAACTCTGAAACCATTACGTCCACAAAACCGAATTCCCGGGAAGGAATCGCGGACCAATCTCATCATCGACTACGGAAACGAAAACAGAAATACGAAATTATACCTTATGTTGCTCGGCTAGAGCTCTCAGATGATATAAAGAAAGAATAATCACGGATAGCAGGAGAATTCGTCGGGACAGCGGGTAGGAGACACGGGAACCACGAAAACCACGGAACCATGGAACGGTTCGGAAATCGCAGCGGGTCTCGAAAAGCGGACAGCAGTGGGAGGCGTGCTCGGGAACAGCGCTGGCGGGGTGCGCCGGCGGGGGAGGCCGGGGCGCGCTGGGGGTGCGCTGCCGGGTCAGGGAAGCCGGCGACGCGGGCGGTCGCGGAGGCCGGAGGGCGCGTGTGCGCGGGGTTGGCAGGGGGAGCGGCGCCGAAAGTGGGCGAGTGGTCGCGGGGAGCGGGGTCGGCGGAGGCCGGAGGGCGCGGGTGGCGACGGAAGAGGTCGGTTAGCCTCTGGAGGGAGGAAGGTGAGGAAAGAGTGGGAGAGAGGGAAGTTATGGGGGCTGGTGGTGGTGATGTGTGTTTTAATATGGGAGAGTGGGAGAGCAGTATGTGGAGAGGAGGAGAAGTTGGTGTGGAGAAATAAGGGGCTGGGCCAGGTCGTGGGGAGAGTTGTGGAGTTTGTGTGGAGGAGAGAAATAAGTGCTGGAAAGAAGGGTGGGGTAGATTAGGATTTATTTTTTTTTCTTTTCTTTTCTTTTTCTTTCATTCCAATATATATATATATATATTTATATATTAGAAAAATGAAAATAAGAATGGGTTCAGAAAACGGGATTGGGTTTTGGGAACTCGTACCGGGTTCGAACTCGGGTTCGGAGTCCGGACTCGGGATCGGGGCTGGACCACAATCAAAAACCAACGATATTTTTAAAATAATATTTTTCCTAAATCTGACTAAGTAATAATATAATAATATAAACCATAATAATAATAATAATAATAATAATGATAAATTACTAAACTAATATTATTGCAAATCCAATAATTCATAAAATCTGGGTTTCACAATCTTTCCTCCTTAGAAAATTTTGTCCTCGAAATTAAAGGCAAGGTTAGGGGTTACCTTAATTCTCAAACAGATACGGATACTGCTCCCGCATCTGGTCTTCTCGCTCCTAGGTAGACTCGCCTGGTGAGTTGTGCCGCCACATGACTCTGACTATTGGCGTCACAGAATTTCTGGTTCTTTTCTCCCCTCTGTCCAATATTGCCAATGGCTTCTCTGGCACTGTGAGGCTGGGTCCAATTTCCAGCTCTGAATGGTCCAAGATATGGCTCGGATCTAGGATGTAGCGTCTCAGCTGCGAAACATGGAAGACGTTGTGGACTCCTTCGAGACTTGGGAGTAGAGCCACCCGATAAGTCACTTCTCCAATCCTGTTAAGTACTTCAAAAGGACCAATATACCTGGGGCTTAGCTTTACTGCTCTGCCAAAATGGATGGTTTCTCTGGTAGGAGAGATCTTCACGAACACACTGTCACCTTCTTCAAACTCCAACGGCCGTCGACTGCTATCGGCCCAATGCTTCTGTCTGTCCTGGGCAATCCTGAGCTTGTCTCTGATCATTTTTACCTTTTTTGTTGTATCGGTCACCATCTCAGGTCCCAACAATACTCGTTCTCTGATGTTGTCCCAAGCAAGTGCAGTACGGCAATGACGTCTATAGAGTGCCTCGAACGGTGTCATACCAATGCTAGCTTGGTAGCTGTTATTGTAGGAAAACTCTACCAAGTGCAAATAGTCTTCCCAAGACCCTCCAAATTCTAAGACGCAGGATCTCAGCATGTCTTCTAGCGTCTGGATTGTTCTCTCTGATTGTCCGTCAGTCTGGGGATGGTAGGCGGTGCTGAACTTCAATTGCGTTCCCAAACTGTCATGCAAACTCTTCCAGAAGTGAAAGGTGAACCTGGTATCCCTGTCAGACACAATATTTACCGGAACTCTATGAATCCGGTAGATGTGTTGCATGTAAAGTGTCGCCAACTTCTCGGTGGATAGACCCACCTTGAAAGGAATAAAGTGAGCTAACTTCGTCAGTCGGTCCACAATAACTCAAATGGCATCCTTTCCTCCTTGGGATCGAGGCAGTCCTGACACGAAGTCCATCGTTATGTGCTCCCATTTCTACTCCGGGATGTCTAGCGGCTGTAACAGTCCTGCTGGTCTGTGTCTGCTAGCTTTCACTTGTTGACAAATCAAACATCTAGCTACATACCTGGATATGTCCTTCTTCATTCCGTACCACCACACTATAGTACACATATCTCGATACATTTTATTGGCTCCTGGATGTATGGAATACTACGACTGGTACGCTTCTTGTATCAGCTCGTTCCTCAGTTTGCCAGTTGGTACGCACAGCCTCATACTATGCTTCAGTGCTCCGTCGCTGGCGATTGAGAATCCTTCAAGTGTTTCTACCAGCACTTGATTTTTGAGTTTGCAAAGCGTCTCATCTTGGAATTGTACCTCCTTGACTCTGTCCATTAGACTTGAACGCACTTGCAACTGCATCATTATTGAATCAGCTCCTGGTACAATGGCTTCTCTTCCCAATTTCTTCATTTTTTCTTCGGGCAGTACAATCTCGAGTCCAAGCTTTTCCATGTCCTCCAGCAAATGACGCTCATTGGTCAAGAACATTGCTATCGGATATTGACTAAGTGCATCTGTAACAACATTAGCCTTACCCGGATGATACTGCAGGTTGATGTCGAAATCCTTCATCAGTTCCAGCCATCGTCTCTGTCGCATGTTCAGCTCCTTCTGAGTGAAAACATATTTAAGACTTTTGTGGTCTATAAATATTTCCACTCTCTCTCCATAAAGGTAGTGTTTTCATAGCTTCAATGCAAATATCACCGCTGCAAGCTCTAAATCATGTGTGGGATAGTTTTTCTCATGAGTCCGTAATTGTCTAGACGCGTAAGCAATTACTTTTCCGTGTTGTTGAAGAATGCAGCCCAATCCCTTACCAGAAGTATCACTATAAATTGAGAAACTGTCGGTACCTGAGGGTAGCACAAGTATCGGCGCCGTTGTAAGCCTCTTCTTCAGTTCCTCAAATGCTGATTGGCAAGCTTCAGACCAAATGAATTCTTCGTTCTTCCTGGTGAGTTTCGTCATCGGCTCAGCAATCCTGGAGAAATCCTTCACGAACTTTCGGTAGTAGCCAACTAAACCCAAAAAGCTTCTGATTTCTGCAACTGAACTTGGTGCAGTCCACTTCTCAATAGCAGCTATCTTCATTGGATCCACCGAAATTCCTTCTCATGTGACAACATAGCCAAGAAAATCTACTTTGTCTAAGAAAAATTCGCATTTAGATAGCTTACCATAGAGCTTCTCCTTCCTTAAAGTTTCCAGAACTTTTTTCAGGTGCTCTTCATGCTCTTCTTCAGTCTTCGAGTAGATCAGAATGTCGTCGATGAAGACAACAACAAACTGATCCAGATATTCATGGAAGACCTTGTTCATATGGTTTATGAATACTGCAGGGGCATTCGTCAGTCCAAACGGCATGACCAAAAATTCATACTGACCATATTTGGTGTTGAACACCGTCTTTGGAATATCCTCCTTCCTGACCTTGATTTGATGATAGCCAGACCTGAGATCTATCTTTGAAAATACCTTAGCTCCACTCAGTTGATCAAACAGGTCGTCGATCCGAGGCAGAGGATAATTGTTCTTGATGGTGATGTTGTTCAGCTCCCGGTAATCAATGTACATCCGTATGGTTCTATCCTTCTTGGGCACGAACAAAACTGGTGCTCCCCAGGGTGAAGCCCCGTCTCTGATAAATCCTTGTGCCTTCAGTTCGTCAATCTGGTCCTTCATCTCCTTTGCCTCCTTAGGGTTGACTATGTAGCATCCTCGAAAAATAGGGAAAGAGCCGGGTACTAGGTCGATGGAGAATTCCACGCCTCGATCTGGCGGCAATCCTGGAAGACTATCTGGAAAGACGTCCATGAATTCTGCTATAATAGGGTGAGAAGGCCCGGGTTCTTCGGTGATAGAGGAGTAGGTAACACTCTTCATGTCTTCCGGAGCTCGAGAGATTTCAAACTCCGGTTCTCCTGGTGGACTGAAGATTACACATCCTCTGTGACAATCTATCAGCGCATGCTGCTCACTTAACCAGTCCATCCCTAGGACTACATCATAGTTGGGCAAGGACATCACAAGTAAGGGTGTTAAGAATTCGTGGCCTCAGATAGTTATGGGACTGTTGCAAGCCTCGGTGATGGGTATGGATCCTCCACCGATCATAACTCTACTAATCATCTTGCTAAGTCCCGTATCTAGGTGGTATGCAGAAATAAACCTTGATGATATGAAGCTGTGTGATGCGCCCGAATCAAATAATGCTAGAACAGGATGTGAAAACACATAAATGGAACCTGTGATGACATCAACGGTGGGTTCATGTTCTGGTTCCTGCTCATCTGCGGCTAGGGCAAAAGCTCGTACGGTCTTCTGCTGGTGTTGTCCGAACTGTTGTTGCTGGATGGGTAGGGGAGCTCTTTACTGAGTTGCTCCGGTCCGGTTGGATACCGTGGGGCAGTCTTTCACTTGGTGGATGGCAGACCCACAGACTAGACAGTGTCCTAGCCTCTTCCTGCAGATGACCGCCTGATGTCCTGGCCTCTTGCAAAAATCACAGACAAGGATCTGCTTCTGAGACGCTCTTTCATTGGTCCTTGCCTGATGGTGCTGCTACTGATAGTGCGAAGGCCTGTTATTGTTGTTGGGCCTCTTCTGGTTTCCCTGGAAGTTGCTAGTTCCAGGATACTCCCTTTTTGAACGAGAAGGCTGGCTCTTCTCCACGTCCTGAGCTCGTATCAGAATATTCTCATATGTCTTAGCGCCACCTGCGATCACAGGGGTACGAATTTCCTTCCTTAGTCCATATCTGAATCTTTCAGCACGATCTTTGGGGTCAGCAACCAAGTTCTGGGCAAAGCGGCTAAGTCGGTCGAACTCTGCCGCATACTCTCCAATCATCATGTTTCCTTGCTTCAGGTCCTGGAACTGTCTTTCCATATTCCGCATCTCTGATGTTGGAAAGAACTTCCTACGGAACAGCCTCTTGAAGGTGTTCCAGTCAAGCTGCTTTTCCTAGAGTCGGAGTTCATTCCGGTACCAGATGCTTGCCACATCTTGCAGCTGGAGTCCTACTGCTTCGGTTTTGAGGTCCTCTGGGAGTCGAGTGACGCTCAAGAGATGCTCCATGTTGTCTAGCCATTCATCGGCGTAGATAATACCCTCGGTTCCTTTGAAAGGTCGAGGGCCCTGCTTCTTAAAACTCTCTATATCTTCGACCTTCACATAATAATACGCCTCTTATTAAAAGAATGGCCTAAATGATACATAACTTAACTCCTGGATTTATGTTTACCTTGGCAGGTCATGGCTCCAATGAAGTTGTTCCTCCTCTCTCGAGGGCAGCCATAGCCACGTTATGGGCATTCTCCATGCCTTCTCTCATGATCGTGGTCTGCTCGCGATGGGCTTCAACTTGGGCTGCGGTCTGTTCTCGATAAGCTTCTATTTGGGCTCTCTGGGCTTCAAGCACTCCTCGTAGCATGCCCACTAGATCGATGGGATCCACGGGCACTAGTGGGGCAGCTGATACGGGTACTACCGTAGGGGACTGCGGCTCAGACCGGGGAAGCATCGGTTCTGCCGTTTGTGCTGTCGTAGCGTAAATGGAGCGGGGTGCTGGTGCAGCATGGGGACGGTCAGTCAGCTGCAAGGGAGGTGGGTCCCGGCATGCTTGAGGAGGTGGGGTGTGATTGGTAGATGACACCTCATCTTCGGCAGGGCCGGAACGGGTAGTCTTCCCTTTGGCCATACTCTGGAAGGTTTAAGATGCAAACATAAGCAAGGTATCCTACTAGTTTATAATCAAACAAAAATATTTTTATATATAATTCGGGCCTATATTGTGACAAATCAATGTTATAGTGTTCTAATTGTTTCTAGGTATGTTTTCCTAAGTTGTTGTTTACTTCCTGCATGGGCCACCACTAAAAACATGTCACGACCCGATCCCAAATAATTGGGTCGAACCGAATCATGCCCAGCCTGCACCGTTGTGAGACGGCGGCAGTAAGCTGTTCCATTAGCAGGTAATCACAACAACATCTATACATTTCTCACAATTGAATATTCGGGAATTTAAAACTTTATTCAACATTTGAATAAATACAACTGGAAAGTAAAAGATCTGAAATGAATGCTGAATTCAAATTAACAAAATTTCAATACAACAAAACTGGAAACAGGAAAATATCTAGCTAAGCGTTCGACTCGTCGTCCTCATGTCCTACGTCCTCCAAGGGGGACTCTGGCAACACCACAGGGTACAGAATCGGGTCATAATAGCTATTGTACAATAGCTCAGCATCCTCAAAATTCCCTAAAAATATTATCTCCAGTCATGAGGAAGCAAAGTACAATTATGAAAATTAAACAATTCAACTAATAATTAGAAATTTGCAATATTAAACAGTTTTGAAATAATATTTTCCAACAATTCTACACGATAGAAAATAATGTGATTTGAGTAGATAATGATTATGACCGGCTTGGGTTGTACAATTGTATCCTAGCGATACGATATGGCTTATCCCCGTGTGTAAGAGGGGTAAGCTAATACAATTATTATACTATTTAGGGTATTGGTCATAGACACTACACTACTCCCCCAATATCCCACAATCAATCAATATCAATCAATACTCTAGGAGAGAGTTCCGTGTAACAATGTGGTTTAAGCATGCAGATAACAATTACTAATTAAATTGCTCAACAAACACAATCGTACTTGCCTTTGTTTATGACTGGATCGGTAAAGTCAGTTTTGAGGAGGATGTCAGGTTCGTCTCCGAGATCCTACACTTGAGAACCTTGACATAGAACCATTATGAGACCATTCTAGGTGTGCTAGTTACAATCTCTAGAATTGGTCCTAATTCAGTTTTAAGTTATTAATTATTCTACCGGAAAACATCTAACGTCGCAATTCTACGTTCTTTATTATTTATTTAAAATAAGTCGATTATTAAATAATTGGAAAGATGGCAATTACCGGTTACTTTGGCAAAACTTGGCATTTTCATAATATATATACAAAATTAGATTTTTCTTTAAATGAGAAGACGTGAATTCTTGTTAGGTTACAAACTTGCAATTTTACTAATTTATTTACTGTGAGAAAAACCTTATTAATTTTCTATATTAAAATAAATACTCATTTTAATAGTCTACGCATTTTAAAGCCCAAAATAATAACTCAAAAAATAAAGAAAAGCTACGCTACACAATACATGATCGCAGCCAAGAAAATAGAAAACTGGGCTTATGTCCTTAAATTAATTTATATAAATGAAATTTAGGAATAATAATAAATCTTGGGTGAATCCTGAACGCCGGAAAGCGGTCCATTCAGCAGGCCGAAGCCCTGTACCAAAAATACTAACAGCAGTACCCGTACTAAAATAATAATTATAAATTAAAGATAATAATTTTATGAGTCTCAGACTTGGTCCAAAATGTCATAATATATTAGCTAGCGCCTCAACGTACAGGAACCCTGTAGCGTTTGCGCTTCGTCAGGCTCATTCGACCTGTAGAGTCGTCGCCTAAAAGGTGGTACAGAAATCCATAAATCCGAAGGCCGACAAATCCAATATATAAACGTTTTGCAAAAGTCCGATTTTCAAATCCCTGATTTTATACGAAAATCCGTTTTTAAAAAATATTTCCGAAAAAATTGGGCAGCATCTCCTCTATATTTGGGACAACCTAAAACTGGAAAAATGCGCAGACAACTCCAACAATTATCCCAAACCAGGGAAAACCTAAAATTTTAACTTCCAAAACCATTTTTACATAAAAATTAAATTCACAGAACCATTTCCGAAGCTAAATCAGAAACCCGAAATAAAATCAGAAATCCTGAAATAAAGTCGAAACACCACAGCACTCAAAATCCAGAATACCATATTCCGAAAAAATTTGAATTAACCACAGAAACATCACAGAACAATTTCAGAAACTCCGAAACCATTACGTCCACAAAACCGAATTCCCGGGAAGGAAGCGGGGACCAATCTCATCATTGACTACGGAAACGGTAACGGGAATACGAAATTATACGTTGGGTTGCTCGGCTAGAGCTCTCAGTTGATATAAAGAAAGGATAATCACGGACAGCAGGAGAATTCGTTGGGGCAGCAGGTCGGAGACATGGGAACTGCGGAAACCACGGAACCACGGAACGGTTCGGGAACCGCAGCGGGTATCGGAAAGCGGACAGCAGCGCGAGGCGCGCTCGGGAATAGCGCTGGTGGGGTGCGCCGGCGGAGAAGGCCGGGGCACGCTGGGGGTGCGCTGCCGGGTCAAGGAAGCCGGCGGCATGGGCGGTCACGGAGGCCGGAGGGTGCATGGGCGCTGGGTTGGCAGGGAGAGTGGCGCCAAAAGTGGGCGGGCGGTCGCGAAGGGCGGGGTCGACGGAGGCCGGAGGGCGCGGGTGGCGACGAAAGGGGTCGGTTAGTCTCTGGAGGGAGGGAGGTGAGAAAAGAGTAAGAGAGAGAGAAGTTATGGGGGCTGGTGGTGGTGGTGTGTGTTTTAATATAGGAGAGTGGGAGAGCAATATATGGAGAGGAGGAGAAGTTGGTGTGGAGAAATAAGGGGCTGGGTCAGGTCGTGGGGAGAGTTGTGGAGTTTGTGTGGAGGAGAGAAATAAGTGCTAGATAGAAGGGTGGTGTGGAGAAATAAGGGGCTGGGTCAGGTCATGGGGAGAGTTGTGGAGTTTGTGTGGAGGAGAGAAATAAGTGCTAGATAGAAGGGTGGGGTAGATTAGGATTTTCTTTTCTTTTCTTTTTCTTTCATTACAATATATATATATATATATATATATATATATATATATATATATATATATATATATATATATATATATATATATATATATATATATATATATATATATATATATATTTATATTTATATTTATATTTATATTTATTTTTATTTTTATTTTTATTTTTATATATTAGAAAAAGGAAAATAAGAATGGGTTCAGAAAACGGGATTGGGTTTCGGGAACTCGTACCGGGTTCGAACTCGGGTTCGGAGTCCGGACTCAGGATCGGGGCAGGGCCACAATCAAAAACCAATGATAATTTTAAAATAATGTTTTTCCTAAATTCGACTAAATAATAATATAAATAATAATATAAATAATAATAATAATAAATAACTAAACTAATATCATTGCAAATCCATTAATTCATAAAATCTGGGTTTCATAATATATATATATATATATATATATATATATATATATATATAAAATATATATATAATATTAAGATTTGAGTTTGAATTTTTGGAGATTTATATGTGTATATATAGATATAAAAAAACATATATATAGTTACAAACATATATATAGATATAAAGAAAGAAAAAAGAAGAAGAAACAAACTGTGTTTATCTTGCAACATTTTTAAAATCTCACGAGATAAACAAACCCAAATTCCCCCGACCCTTCCAAAACTGAGAACAACGGTTCAAATTAAGAACGACAGCGGTAGTTCAAAACCTTAAAACTTCCTAACCAAAATCCAAATGGAGTTTTGTATGAATCTTGATTAGATTCTATCGAATCTAATCTTAGGATTCGAATTTAAATCGAATCGAACTATCTAAAAATTGAATTTAAATTGGATCGGGAAGTAGATTTAGACGTCCGCATATATGTAAACCCATATGTGGGGATTATTCGAAAACCCTGGCAAAAACTTGCAAGCGAGATCAAAACTGTGACCCATGGGCGAGCCTGTCCTGGCAGCTCCGGCCGTTGGAGTTCCACTAGAGAAGACGCAGACGCTGCTGTGTCCCGACAGCAAGTTCGGTAGAATCGACTATGAGGTACCCATATTCATCATCCCTTTTCTTCTTCATCGTGTAATCAAATCCCGAACCAATTGGTTCATCGTAAACCAACATATACGGCTACAAGACCTGTCAACCATTTAAAATTTAGATGCCCTAAAACTTTAGAAAAATGAGTCAAAATCTCGACAAAAAACAGGGTAAACACACTCTGTTTATAACAGTTTTGATACTGTTTTGGAAGATAGATTTTGATCGGTTCATTATAATTTTTCCAAAAATTAATTTAATAATCTCATAGACAACATATAGGGCTTCATACCGAGAAAATAGAGTTAGAAAATCAAAAAAACCTAATAAAATTATTTTCAAAAATTATAAAAACCTTCGATACGACGTGCGTCCCACCAATCCGGGTGACATGGTCGCGAACTGAAAGCATCAAAAGGTGCGTATCGACTTCGCGGACGTGTGGGCTTTGACGGAATTCAAATTGGTTGCGTGTGCGCGACTAATTTGATGTATATCGGTCGAAATTTACCGTATCGTCATCTTTGCAAATTTTCCAATTACTTTGTACACATTCGTAATATCGAGACAAAACTTACGCCAACAGGACCGTGTCATTTTTTTGGTCCTGTATGCCAAGTTTGGTTCGATTCTGAGACAGTTGATCGGATTGCCGTTTTGCGGGCCCTACGATCCAACTCAATCGGCGAATTTGTGCACGGCCCACCAGAATTGAAAACTGGACATACCATTGGGTTTGTATCATCAAAATAAATTCGTAGATATGTAGTTTGACAACTTTAGAGACCGTTGACTCTGGCACACTTTTCGGTGCAAAGCGGGTCCAACGACAGATACCATTTTGACCCAAAATTATCGATTTGCACATGTGTCCAGAATCGGACTTAAGGATAGACAATCCTAGCTAATTTGACTAATCTAAAAACTTTGGTACTGTCTATTACATCTTCTGGAGGCAGTTGTGAGACTTGGACTTTCTGACTTGATGATTGGTGATATATTATTGGTTCTTCGTGCAACCCTCAGGCAAGTATACCTTGTCTACTTGTACAGTTTATTTCATGCATTTTTATACTGTTATTTCTTTCTAGTTATTTTTATTATCTGTTATTCGTGTTCATAATACAATCACTTTCTTATTTTACGTGCACATTCCTTATTTAGTCATCTTATACCATTGTTGTTCCATGTGAGTCTTCTGACGATATTGACTAGTCTTCTACCTTCGCCCTTGAGTTTGATTTGACTTGACCTGTAGTTGCGATTGATTGCTAGATGTTGGCCCTGTATCTCTAGGACTGGGAGCGTCCAATGGCGTTACGGTATTAGAGACTTCTTATCGACCTGTTATCCCGTCTCTAGGACCGGGAGTGTCCCATGGCATTTCGGTAGTAGAGACTCACTTTTTGTCTCGAGGTCGGGAGCGTCCTATGGCATTACGATATTGAGACGTCCTTATTGATCATTGTCCATTTTACTTTCTTTCTGCATGTTATTCACTGTACAGTAGGCTTGTATATTATGTATCTTGCTAGTCCTCTGAGGACCTGGTGATCTTTCCAGGTATTAGATGAAGGTATGGTACACTGATGGAGGATGATTGCTACACCAAGACTGCATCTATATTTAGTTGATATTTTATCGTTCTCTTTCGTGATTAGATTTTGTCCTATATTAGATTACTTTGACATTGCTGCTGTATAGCCTAGTTTTACAATATTTATCTTTCATTAGAAGCTTGTTCAAGATAATTGTATTAGAGTCTGGTCCACTTTACTGTATATTATCTTTTCTTTTTACTTGTAGTAATCGGTTTGCTAATGTCTGACCAGCATTAGTTTACTTGGTTTATACAAGAGTTTATCTTCAGTGGTTTGTAGTTGAATGGATAGATTGCTTTAGAAAACCAGACAGCTTATACGTATTCGAGCTGGGCTGGAGTCCTCTCTATGCGTAGCTGGCATGTATACATATCATAGTCCTACGTATTTTGGGACTGGGGCGTTACATTAGTTATATTGCAACTCTTATTTATAAAGTTTTTAAGATACACTAAATGGTTAAGTCCTATTTAATTTCTAATCTCTAATATTTAGGATTGGCTAGATAACTAATTAGCACAATAATTTATTTAACTAACTGTTAGTTTATGAAGCTACTTCCACTGGTTGGTAAAAAATAGTTTTACGCACATCTGCAGAAAATTTTTATCAAAGAGATTGTTACTCTCAACAATTATCAAACACTAGTCCAACTATAAGTATTAACCCCAGCTAATTAGCTCCCAGAATTATGCTAAAACCCACAACATGAGAAAAACAATAACTAAATTCTATCACTTACAAGCCAACTGACCAGTCCTTAGACCAAATACTGATTATATCAACTCCTGGACTGACTTAAACACATAGAGTAATCATCCAAACCTGCTTTTAGGAAAACATGGACTGAGCCCATCTACAATTTAACAACTCCTACTCTAGCCTCAAAGGCCCAAATGAAGGAAGCTCAAAGGTAGGAGACTTTCGAACCCTCAGTCATCCAAAATAAAACCTATCAAAATATTACCAATCAAAACCTACACAAGATACGAATCAAAACTTACTGATTTAAACGGCTCTACAAACACCCAGAAATCAAAATTTACACAGCAGCCCAACTTAGTTACCTAAATACTTATCAAAGCCCAACACTGCCTAGAATTTCAAATCCAATGACTAAAATCTTTTGCTGGTAACAGGTTCTAATGGTCACTCATGCAACTGCGTCCACACGACTCTTATTAAACGAACTCTTTGGTAGACACGAACTGACTATACCACGAGCTGGATACGGCATGCACACGACCATCCCTACATCGACCACAACCCCGTCCAACTTCCATTAATTAACCGAGACTAGAACGAACGAAAATAAGAGGAAATAAAGTAGTACCTGGGGTTAACTAATCTGAATCCGAAGTTGAGACACTCCTACAGGACGGACACAAGCCTCTCGTGTCCAATTCACGGTTCTGACCTTGGCTCAGTCATTTCATCAAACATGAAACAAGCAGCAACACACGATCACACCCCCGAGTCTTCTTTGTTCCTCGAAGCCAAGAAACGCAAAAAATTCTCAGATATCATAGATCTCATAAACCAACACAACAATAAGAATTCAATTAAGTCCAAGGAACAGTATTCTCAATCAAGAGCTTAATCGAAAACCAAAAAATTTAAGAAATATTAAGAACAAAAATTCAATCGGACCTACCTAGATCGAGTTCAACTTATTGAGTCGACCAATAACTGAATCGAGCAATCCTGTTGATCTGTTGTTTTTTTATCCATCGAAGAAGAGTACTGGACTATAATTGATCGAACGAAGCCTGCGATCTCGTCGACGTCGATATGTCGGGAAGAGAATGGGTACGAAAGATGACTTCAGTCGCCGACAATGCACAGCGCCTCCATCGCCATGGCCGGATCTCCTTCGACACTTAGGGCTAGGTCAGAAAGAAATAAAAGGAAGAAGGAAAAAGAGAAGAAGAAGGCATTGCTCCTCTGTTCTCCAGGAAAACTTGAGTGAGCTCTCGAAATGAAATTGGTGCAAATAGTTTTAAATAGAAGATGGGATTTTGAAAGGGAGAGTACAGTGGAAAGAGAAATAGAATAATTAGTGGATGCAACAGTGCCAACTTGTTAGAGTTGTGGAGAGTGATGATTTAAAATTCGGTTAGCATTTTGAATTTCTCCCACTCTCTAAAAACTGAGACAGAAAAGTATAAAAGGGGAGGGATAGTGGGCTGAGAAGCCAAATCCAACTTCAATTTTTTTTAAAGATAAGAAAAATAGTAAAGCTAAATAATTTGGTTATTCATAATAAAGAATTATCATTAGCTAAAAATATTTGTAGAATTATAAAATCTGGGAAGTAGGGCTTACAGTGGTTCCAGTGGGCGATTCAAAAAATAGATGCCAGACAAGTATAATACGTGTGTCACAAGTAATGAATCCAGAAATATCAATCTGTGCCATGTTAGAGAATAAGGTAATACTATTCTAGAAGCTGAATTATAATAATCATCAAATAAATAAAAACTATCAGAGAATGTACTCGCCTACGGTCCTGAGCAATAAATATAGACCGACGCCCAAAGTGGAGTCAAAAGGATCTATATATGAGATATATAGAGTTATTTAGTGTTCTAGAGTAGACAATATATTTAAATACATTAGTTACATGCTTTTAGGCCTTTTCTAGGTCATGGAAGTCAAACTAAGTCAAGTCAAACTAGGTCAATTTGACTCAAGGGTTGACTTTTAGGTCAAATCAATCAACTGGGGTCAAACTAAGTCCAACCTAAGTTAAGTCTAAGTCAAAACCTTGCCAAACAAGTTCCTCTAGCTAATATTATTTCAACCTTATATATATATATATATATATATATATATATATATATATATATATATATATATATAATATAATATATATATATATATGTATATATGTATGTATATTAAACCCGAACTTTATTGAAAAAATAGGCACAAAATGCCGAAGCCTATACAAGTAAGGGCGGTAAACGCAACAAACGGACATAAAGAGACAAGTGTGAGACGCGCACACAAAAAAGGGGGAGGACGGCCTAAGCCAGGGCTTCCCAGAACGAGTTGGAGACGTGAGAGCAGCGCCTCCGGACTTTGGAGCATTGTCTGATGACCTATCTGTACAACTGTGGAGGGGGATTTGGCATCCTTCATATCTAAATTTGTTCCAGTTTTTCCAAAGAACCCAAATACCGACGGCTGCTACGATCTGATGTCCGTGGGAGTGGCTCCAGAAGGCCAGGAGATCGTAGAAGCCCCCAGTCGGTTGAGCAATATCAAGGCTATTGTGAAGCTTGGACCATATGCCTGCAGCAAGATCTCCCGAAAGAAGGATGTGCTCTGCTGATTCCGACATGTGATCCTCGCAGCAGTGATATTTAGAAGCGAGGCTGAATCCCATAGATCCGATGATGTCATCCATCGAAATCTTCCGACGAAGAGCACGCCAGATGAGGATAGACCATTTGATAGGAATGCATGCCTGCCAAAATTTGGCATAAACGATATTCGGTACCCCTCTGCCTCTGACTACAAGTCTGGTGGAAGCCAAGGTAAATGTCCCACCCGGGTTGGAAGACCATCTCTAAGTGTTGCGCGTTTCTGTAATCTGCAGATTAGCTGCAAGAAGGCTGTTTGCCGCCGGCTGGCCCAGCCAATCTCTGACCTTCCTCTAATTCCATCCGAAACTATCCTCCCAAAGGTCTCTAATTTCGTAGCCCTGCAGAGTAAGGATGTTGGGATGAATGATATCTGTACCTAACCACCGTTTCAGACAGGCCGGGGAGCGATCGTCGCCCAACTGGAGACGAATAAGAGGTTCAGCGATGTTGCGACCCCGAACGATGCAGCGCCACGATAATCAGGATCTGTTGTTAGTGCATGCCTTCGACAGATGGGAGAATCTGGAATACCTAGCTCTCATGAACCTCGTCCATAAGGAGGTCTCGGTGCGCAACTTCTACCACAACTTAATGGAGCAGGCGTCCACGATGTGGACAAGTCTACAGAAGCCCAGACCTCCTTCATCAGTGGGTTTGGCCATCTGACTCCCATCCGACACAGTGATGTTTGTCCTTGCCGTCGTTATGTCCCCAGAAGAACTTGGCAAAGAGGGATTCGAGAGAGTGGAGAACCTTCAAGGGGGGATCAAACGGCCAGGATGTATATAGGGACGGATGAAAGGACGTATTTGATGAGAATCATTTTGCCCCCTGGGGATAAGGTTGCATTGTGCCATCCTGCGATGAGTTTGCGGATCTTGTCTACTAGGGGCTCGTATATACCTGAGTTGGCCTTACCGTACACCAGCGGGTACCCAAGGTAAAGGAAGGGGGGTAGGACGTGCTGAAGGAAGTCATATTGGCGAGCAGATTAGAGCGGGTTCTGTCTGCTTTATGATGTGTGTAGATGGCGCTCTTGTTGTTGTTGACGCGCTGACCGGAGCAGGTGGTGTATCTAGCGATCGTACTCAAGACAACTTCGATTGATTTGCTGTGTCCGGAGGAGAAGATAAGGATATCGTCGACGTAGGCCAGGTGAGTGATAAGTGGATAGCCATTGGTAGTATAGAAGTGGTTAAAGCCGGACATTCTGGGCATACTATTAAGGCTTCTACTGAGGGCTTCGGCTGCAATGATGAAAATGGTGGAAGAAAGCGGATCCCCCTGTCTAACCCCGCGGGTATAACGGAAGAATCATGCAGCCTGGCCCTTGATGACGGTGGAGAACCACGCATTGTTGATGGATCTGAAGACGATGTCAACACATGGTTCGGAGAAGCCAAGGGCCCTGAATACCCAAATCATGAATTGCCAGTCCAGGCGGTCAAACGCTTTTTCCATGTCTAGTTTGATGGCCACGTTCCCCCTCGATGGGAACTTCATGCACGTGATCATCTCTTGTACAAGGAGGATGTTGTCTGTTATATGGCACCCTTTGACAAATCTGCTTTGCTCTTCGGAGATGATCTTGGGGAGGAGATCGGACATCCGAGTGGCGACGATCTTAGATATAATCTTGTTGGTGAAGGTACAGAGACTGATCAGACGAAAGTCTTTAAAGTTTTTTGGATTGTCTTTCTTTGGGATAAGGATGATGTTGGGGCATAAAATCGACTTGGGATATCTGGCCCCTTGGAGGAAGGTTATTATGGCTTCGACTAGATCTGTTTGATGTTGTTCTAGCAAGCTCTGAAGAAGACTCCGTTGAAACCGTCTGGCCCTGGGGCACTGTGCTCATTAATGGATTAGACCGCAGCTTTAACCTCCTCCTCAGAAGTGCTGGCCAGCAAGGTCATGTTGTCGTTATCGCTAATGAGGGAAGGGATAACCGACAAAAGTGTCATGTCTTTAACGACCCGCTCTTTGGTGAAAAGCTTGGAGTAGAAGTTCGTCGTCGTGGCCTGAATACCGGCCTGGTCGTCAACCAGGTTGTCGTTGTCGTCGAGGATCGTGTAATTTTAATTTGTTCCTGCGTCCTTTGACGCACGCATGGAATAACCTAAAATTTTGGTCGCCGTCGGTATCCCAGGCCGATGCTTTTTGCCTCCAGAATTTGTTTTCCACTCTCAGTCTGGATTTAAGAAGAGCTTTGTCGAGGTTGAGGGAGGCACGGGGCTCCGGGGATCCGTTAATGGCAAATGCGGACTCCGCACGAGTGACGTCGTCCTTCGTCTCCCTGGTAGCCTGGAAGGTGTCGCCGTAGGCCTCTAAGCTCCAGGACGAGAGGGCCTTACGAGTGGCTTTAAGCTTAGCCGCCATCCGAGCCATCGGGTTAAGGACCGAGACGAAATTCCAAGCAGAAGCCACGATATTTTGGAATTTGGGGTGATGACGCCAAAAGTCAAGGAAGCGGAATGCTTTCTTGTTGCTGGTGTGATTGTTGCTGATCTGGACGAGGAGAGGAGAGTGGTCAGATTCAGCGGAGTTCAGATGAGAGAGATTAGTGATCAAGCCCATGTCGGTCCAGCCTTTATTGATCAACGCTCGATCTAATCGGGAGTATTGTCGTCGATGGCCCTCCTACATGTTGCACCAGGTGAATGCACTGCCGAGGAATGGGATGGGGGTGAGGTTCCCGTGAAAGGTGAAATTGTTGAAATCTTATATCGCTGGTTTGGAAGGAGGGCGACCACCGGACTTCTCCTCTCTGCAAGATACCGTATTGAAATCGCCAATACAAAGCCATGGGAGCCCCTAGAAATGGACCCTCAGCAGGTATGCCCAGAGTAATCTGCGCTCGGGGATGTCGCAACTGCCATGAACAGCGAAAAGGACGAAACGTGACTTGAGGGCCAGGTGTTCGACCCAACAAGTTAGAGCCTGGAAAGAGTCGTGAATGATGCCAAATTTGAAGTCTTGTGCAAGAAAGAGCCAGATGTCATTACCACCTGTGATGGCCTGCGGGAAGCCTAACTTGAGTTTAGGGGCTTTTATTCTACTTTGAGGGATTTTAGGTTCGATAATGATTAATAGGTCCATGCGATGAGTCTTCTTAAGGCTGAGCAATATGTTCATCGTCGGTTTGTTGCCGAGCCCCCTCACATTCCAGGAGATGATGTTAAGCATTGGACGAGGAACTGGGATGAGGGTGATTGTGCTTCATTGCGGACCTTGTAGTCCTTGCTGTCATCGACTTTTGATTGTTTTTGTTCTTCTTGGAGGATATTTTTTGGTTAGTATGCTAGTGGGCCCGTTGCTTCCGGTATCTTTGTTGGTCCGACCTTGCTCACTGGTTCCCTCGACGTTGGTGTCAGTGATAGGTGAGTCGTTGTCTTGTTCTTCCAAGACGCATAAGGGGTTGCCACGGTCCAGAAATCCTGCTTATTGGGCTTGCCAGAATCTGCCAGTTAAGGTATGGCTGAGTGTGGTGTAAAACCCCCTATTTTTAAAAAAAATTATTTTATTAGACTTAAAAATGAATTTATACAATTTATGGTTTTTATTAATTATTGGAAGAAAAAAAATGACCTTAGCCATTGTTGTATTTTGAGCACAAGACGACCCTAAAATTTTGGCACGAAAGATGTAGCAGTGTGCTTTGACCAGTATATTAGCCATGTCATGGGAGACTTAGCCATAATTCAGTCAGAACTAGGAAAACCAGGACGAGTTGTGAAATAACGCATTTAAAATATTTTATTTAGATATTATTTTATATATTAATTTTAGATGAACCGGTTTGTCCAAACCAGTCTGAATTGGGCCCAAACCAAATTTAAACCCATGTAGGCATGTGGGGTGACCAAGGTGGCCATGTAGACATATTTTATGTACTTAGAAATATCTCCTAAATTATTTTAAAATTATATGTACAATTTCTAATTATTTAAATATTGTACAATTATTGGTATTTTATTTTTAAATAATACTTTACAAAAATGTACATATTCCTGGACCCGGATAAGGGTGTATGGTACAGTTCACCCATTGGAGCAATTTTTATTAATTTATTATTATTAAAGTTTTTTTGTGAAGATTTAATAAACATGTTTTTTCTATTTAAATATTATTACTATGTTGAGTTGATTTATTAAGGATTGAATTTATATATATATATATATATATATATATATATATATATATATATATATATATATATATATATATATATATATATATATGTAGATATGCTCAAAAATATTAAATAATTGGGTTGTTGACTTTTAAATGGTATTTGAATTTTAAATGATTTTTGGTGTATTTATGGATATATATACATATATAGATATAAATATATATTGAAGTTTAGATAAGAAAGAAAAAGATTTAAGATAAAGTAAAAAAAAAAAATAGAGTGGCCGGCCCAATGGGGTGGGACCGACCACCCCAAGCAAGAATTAGCAAGGAGCTGCTGCTCCTTGCTGCGCCCAAGAAGTGGCTTTTTTTTCGAAGTAACAGCACATCTAAGGAACCGACCCCCTCCCTAATATATATATGTATATATAAGTTAGAAACATATATATATATATATATATATATATATATATATATATATATATATATATATATATATATATATATATATATATATATGTTATGGAAAAACCCTGAAATTTCTTCCTCCTCTCTCCTCCATCCTCCTCCTCTTCTCGGCGTGCGTGCCCAACCTCGCCGGAGCGACAGCAGTCCTGCCTCCCGGTCATCACAACAACAACAGATTCCCACTTTAAGGTACCCAACTTCCCCGTTTGATTTCTCTCTCGATTCTATTCCGTTTTTGATCCGTAAATTCGTGTAGAAAGCCCACATGACCCTCTATCATCTCCTTCAAATAGATTTATTTATTCTGCAATAAATTTCAGTTTCAATTAAATTAAAAATCTCGAAAAATTAGTTTTTATAAACCTTAAAAAAATCCGTACGAGTTACGTCCCGACAAACCGGGCGACCCCGTTGCAAACCGAGAGTACCGAAAGGTCCGTATCGACTTTGCGGACGTGCTGGCTTTGACGGAATTTAAATTGGTTGCGTATGCACGACGAAATTGACCCGTATCCGTCAAATTTTCCCGTGTCGGGCTTTTCGAATTTTCCAATTACTTTGTGTACACTCATCATATCGCGATAAAACTTGCGCCCTTGGACTCAAAATATTTTTTCTGGTCCTGTGAGCCAGTTTGGTCCGATTCTGATATAGTTGATCGGGACGCTATTTTGGCGGGCCCAATCCCACTCAACGAGCGATTTTGTGCACGGCCCACCGGAATCCAAAATTGGACATACCGTTGGTTCGTCTCATCAAATAATTTTGTAGACATTAGTTTGACGACTTTAGAGACCGTAGGTTCTGGCACACATTTCGGTGCAAAGTGGGTCCAACGCGGACATCAATTTGACCCAAAATTATGATTTTGCCCCTGTTTCAGAATTTAACTTTTGGACAGGAGTTTCCTAGGCATATCTTATATTCCAAACTCGCTTATGATATTTGTTGCAGCATCCGGAGTCATCTACGGGATTTGGCTTTTCTTGCTTTGTTTATTTGTCGGTTCGAGCTACTGGATTATTCTCTTTTGCACA
>JANAVB010005999.1:3505127-3624163 GCA_029216955.1 Iris pallida | reverse complement strand
GATCAGAAAGTTTTGATACGCAAATTCGTCACCAATCAGTCGCGAATGGTCGCTAAGTTTTGACGGATTCGCGACGGAATACCGACGGCATATCCGTTGATCCGGTTCTGTGAATTATTCATATTTCCAGAACATGGCAACGGATAATCCGTCGTTACCTCCGTCGTGAGTCGTCGCTAGACCGTCGCCAACGGTCTTTTTAGCGACGGATTATCCGTCGCCAATATCGACGGAACATTGTGTGTTTTACCGACTACTAGCGACGGCGTACTGACGTATTATCCGTCGACCCTATCATGTAAATCTTTTATAATTCCCGAACCTTGACGACGTATTAAATAAAATAACATATTAGACGTGTAATGTAGAAGATTCATTGTTGTATGAAAATGACATAATTAAACGTACTCTGCATCATATCTTCATCTTCCTCCTCATCTTTGCTTTCATCTATTTTGTTTTCCTCTTCGGATACTTCAACCTCTTAGGATACTTCAACCTCCAATGATGAATGACCCTCAGCAGTCTTGCCTTAAACTTGAAGCCATTAACAACATAGCCTGACAGTACGGAAAGTCTCACAACCAGAATATAGAGGAGTAGAGAAGGCCCCCTCTATGACCCCCCCTCTACTTCCCTGCTTCTCATTCGACTCTCTCATATGATATCCATCTCAACCAAAGAGTAGAAAAGTGTAAAAATATTAATATTAACCAAGGATCGTATCGGAATCGTATCACCATGAATCTCTGGCTTGTTCTACCAGAGCATAATATAAAACCAAACGTGTGAATCAGAGCTTCACATTCTAATATTGTGAATGTGAAGCTCTGCTTCACGTTTGGTTTTATATTATGCTATGTTAGAACAAGCTATGAGATTCATGGTGATACTGATCTGATACTGATCCTTGGTTAATATTAATATTTTCACACTTTTCCACGCTTTGGTTGAGATGTATATCATATGATGCGGAATAGGATGCCTCATGACCCGAATGAGAAGAAGGGAGTAGGGAGGCTCACTCTATACACTTATCCACCTACGATATACACTCTATACACTCTTACTTATGCAGACTTTTGAGGTAATCAACATTATACTAGATTTCGAAAAGATCTATAACTCTGATAGGCCCAAAAGACTTGGCATAAGTAAATTTAATTTTCAACACTTACCTATCTACTACTAAGATATCTTATATATATATCATTTTAAGATACTCACTCTATACCGATATCTTAAATTTGATTTTCAATACTTACCCCCGCCTAGACACCCGCCTAGACGCCAAGCGATCAATATCGATACTCATAGAATAGTCTGATACCGATACCTATACCGATTCGTAACAAAGTAAACAGATTTGTAATTAAAATATATAGTCCTATAGTTCTCCTTCTAAGAACAGGATAACATTGCGCTGTCATGATCAAGTTTCTAACCCAATCAGGATAACATTGTGTGTATAGACAAAGAGTGATGGTGAGGGGTGTGTGTGTTTCAGTCAAATGTGTGTGTGTGTTAAGGGTGTGATAGTGAGAGTGAAAGGGTGAGAGGGTGTGTGTCTGTCCTAGTCAAATATGTGTGTGTTAAGGGTGGTGTGTACAGGCGAGAGCCTCAAGTTATAGGTTCAGCTATTCTCAGGTTTATGGCATATAAGGGTGTAACAGTACATACATTACTCATGCAACATAGGTAACTACATTTGTATCCATTTGAAAATTTTGTATCCTATATCTGTATCGTATATGTATCAGTATTCGTGCTCATAATTGTGCAACATAGTATGTCATCTTCGTCTAAGTGGTCAAACTAATATAAACTATTAACTTGATGGAAATAAAAAAGATACTAGTAGTTCATAAAGAAAATTGCTATATAAAATGTATAATATAGCATGCCATGTGACACGTGCAAAGTTAAGAGGATATCTCCAATATTAAGAAAATACTTGCAATAGAGAATAATAGAATATTTAGCTCCTAACACCTAAGCTTAATATAGCTGATTATTTGCTGGACCACAAGATCAAAGTTTTTATCAATGCATAAATATTATCACTTCATATATCAAACTAAGATCACTGCATAAATATATATAGTGCAATCCCGCGGCCATGCAGCACCCCCGCGGCCAGCCCATCCCCCCAAACCCTCCCTCCCGTAGCCCACCCCCAACCCCCCCCCCCCCCCGGGGCCAGCCTTCCCGCGGTCAGCCCCCCCCCGATGCCCCCCCCTCCCACACCACCCCCACCCCACCACAGCCAGTACCCCCCACGATGACCCCCCCACCGCCAGCTTCACCCGCGGACCCCTACACCCCCAATCCCTCCCCCCGCGGCGACCCCCACCACCGCCAGCTTCACCCGTAACGACCGCCAGCACCCCCCCGCTGCCCACCCCCTCCCACTACCATCGGCACCCCTCTGCCCCACCGCCGCCCAAGAGAGAGAGAGAGTTACCTCGATAAGTGTAAGCGTCCGAGAGAGAGAGAGAAAAAGAGCAGGGAAAAAATTAGGGGCAATGAAATTTTTCCTCCGTCGGTTCAACTTAAGCTAGGGTTTTAACTTAGCGACGGATCCAATACGTTGCTACTTAGTCGTTAATCTCACGCGATTTTTTCAAAATTTTTCAACCACTTAGTGACCACTTAGCGATGGACTGTAAGTCCGTCGCTAATATCACATCATCTGGTCGACGATTATCCGTCGCTAAGTATCATCAATTTCCCCGCCAACTAGTGACATTTTCCTACAATTTTTTAATATTTTCCCGCCAATTAGTAACTACCGAGTTACTACTTGCCGACGGATTATTTCCGTCGCTATTATACCGACGGCGTGCCGACGGATAAGCGACGGATGTTCACCCTTAAAATAAAAATATTGGTACACGATTAGCCGGAAAGTCGTCGCCCGGTTGTCGGTAATCCGTTGCTACGGACGACGAATTTTTCGTCGCTAAAACGTCATCGCCAATTTACTGTATTTTGGTAGTGACCTGTCACCCGTAGCATCGGCCTCCTCGATCGTCAATATTGCAAAAGCCCTGCCCCTCTGGGGTATATCCCTCTGATGGTACGGGGCATGATGTTGCACCACAGGTGGCCTAGCTGAACCCCTGCTTCATGATACTCAAGGAACATCTACACTGGTACTTCACTCCATTATACTAGGGTACTAACTATAGGGTATCTTTTCTACAATCTGGTAACCATACACGTCTATCCATAATCATATTACCTAGAATCTTTTTTATGCTAGTAAGTATGGCCATAATAAACTATATGCCATAACTAAGGTACATACCTTATAGGCCCTACGTCTTCGCCATGCCAGCTAATATGGCTATTGTAGACTCTAGATTCCATAACTGAGGCACCAAGAATCAATTTCAATAACGGACAAGGAAGAGTGGATAGTGACAAGTGGAAACAGACTCCGAGAGTTTACAGTGATTCTTAGGGTCATCCCAGGAATATCTCAAGGAATCCTAAGTATGATTGAGTATCCTCTCATCCTAAAGCCTATTCCCTATCTCCTAACGCAGGCTCACATCAAACAACTAAACCATTGCACTACCACGACATCGCACCAATGCAAGTCTCGACCTGCATGGGCCACCACTAAAAATTTATCACAACCCGCACCTGGTGTTGGGGCACGAATGCGTGACAACGCCCAGCCAACGCCGTAGCATCGGCGGTAGAATGCTGTCTAAATCACTAACTATCTATCTCACACAATAATATAATGTACCTGTCATAGATCTCAACTCCAAAATGGAAGACAAAGTACAAAGATAATGGTAAATAGTCAGTCACAATCTAAACCATGATAAGATATCAAAGAAGTCTAATAAACTACAAAGTCTAAACATTAAGAACTTCTAATACAATATCAAAATCCAAGTCTAAAATGTAATTAAAAAATCTTCATTATATTTACATGTCAAGAGTTCTAACAGAGAATCCAATACAAGTCAAAACTAATAACTAATTCTCTCTGTAATCAATTCTGAGAATTAGGATCCATTGTTGCTATCCCTTCCTCGGATCCTAGAATGTGGGACACAAGTCCTCTGAGCAGTCATCTGAAAAATATATCCAGTCAGGATAGAACAAGCACATCTCCTCTAGCAATTCCAATTAAATGACAAAGACTATAAAACTGTTATAGTAAGTAATACGTGGTGAACATGGAAAGAGTGAGTCGGGAAGTGAAAATAGAATAACAGCTAACTAAAGTACAAGAAGAGTAAATATGGTAAATTAGAAAAACATGACAATAAAGACTGTAATTAGAGATAACTGAACTAGAATAGATGTGATGTGAGTCCAGACAGTATAATGTGAGTCCAATGTGAATCCAGTAGAAAAGCACCAAACCAGTGTGTTTGAAAATACCGCTTTCGACATATAAACGTCTAAGGTTAAATATGGCACATTGAATGCTTGGCAAGCGTACGATGGCTATCTTTCCAGATTAGACTAGTAGGGGTGGTTCCAACATGATTGTGAATGTTTACATATCTACTCGAGTATTTTCCCGCCCCGACAAGTACAAGTAAATCTATAACCCGACACGTAAATCAAGTACAAGTCCAGCCAGAATGTAAGTGATGCCATTAGGTGTTGCCAGTAGGTGGTTCTAGTGGACGATTCCAGAAATAGAGGCCAGATAAGTATAATATGTGTGTCACATGTAATGAATCCAGAAATACCAATCCGTGTCGTGTCAGAGAATTAAGTAATACTATACTAGAAGCTGAATCATAATAATCAACAAATAAATGAAACTATCAGAGAATGTACTCGCCTGCGGTCCTAAGCAGTAAATATGAATCGATGCCTAAAGTAGAGACCAATATATGAGATATACAGAGTTATTTAGTGTTCTAGAGTATATAGTATACTTAAATACATTAATTACATGCTTCTAGGTCTTTTCTAGGTCATGGAAGTCAAACTAAGCCAATACTAGTCAAATTAGGTCAATTTGACTCAAGGGTTGACTTTAAGGTCAAACCAATCAATTGGATCAAACTAGGCCCAACCTAGGTTATGTCTAAGTCAAAACCTTGCCAAACAAGTTCCTCTAGCGAATATTGGCCTACTTTAACTAATATAGATATCACTAATTAAAATTGTAGAACCCTAGAGGGGGGGTGAATAGGAAAATAAAATAATTTAAACACAAGAAGCAATATTCTTCAAATAAAAAGAGAGTAAGAAGATCAAACACGCGATGTATCCTGGTATCCTCGCTAGAGGCAACCAGTCCCGGAACTTTCTTCGGCTTAAATCCACTATTTAGTAAAATAGTACACACGGGTTTGGATCCGAAGAACTCGCCAACTTCAACACGAGTTTGGATTCAAAAACTCGCCAACTTCTTACACACGAGTTTCCTTACGAAGGCTCACCAACTTCAAAAGGAAAGGAAGAGAACTTGTTGATCTTCTAATACTTGAAGATCGAAAAGTATAACTCTTGAATACTCTAGCACTTTGGGAATGGATGACAATTAAAAAGCTTGGTAGAGTATTAATGGTGGAGCTCTTGGTTGTTTGAAAAATTTATGGCTTGAGTGGATGAGCCTTCATGAGAGAGAAGGCTTCCATTTATAAAGAAATCAAGAGTAGGTTGCATTCAATGCTCCTGGATACAGCCCAGACGGTATACCATTGGTATGGACCGACATACCGTCGGTATGCCGGTCTGAACAGTAACGGTCATAATTATATCCGTTGGGAGCATTTAATGCTAGCAATTAATGCTAGTATTCGTCAGTCAAAAATCAAATTTCGTAAACCGGTATACCGTCGGTATACCGCGGTATGCCGTCGGTATGTCGCGGTATGCCGTTGGTATACCAATGTTCGTCAATAATATTTTATGATAAACAAAACGGTATACCGTCGGTATGCCGTAGTATACCGTCGATATGCTGATGTTTGTCACATAACGTTTTTATGGCTCACAAAACGGTATACCGTCGGTATGCCGGAGCATACCGCTGGTATGTCGGAGCATACCGTTGGTATGCCGACATTTCTCACAGAACGTTTTTGAGGCAAACAAAATGGTATACCGCCGGTATGTCGGAGCATACCGTCGGTATGCCGACATTTGACACAGAACGTTTTGTGGTCAATAAAACGGTATACCGCCGGTATGCCGAAGTATACCGTCTGTATGCCGTTCTTTAAGATATTGATTTTTGACTGAAGAATTAGAAAGCTGTTAGTTTTGTCATCCAACCTTAAGTGTTTACAGAAAGACCTAGACCTTGTACAGACTCGAAATCTTGAAGTGTTGAGAGCCGTCTTTCAAGGAACGCCGGTCTTTGCTTCAGTCTTCAAGGCTTTGATAACTAGTCTTGAATGGGCAGACTTTTATGTAGTAGAACTTCTGAAATGATATCAATCTGAAAATAAAAAAACTAGACTACGAAGATGTGTTAATGTTATCAAAATAAAATGTGCCAACAATCTCCCCTATTTTAATAATTGACAAAATAGAGAGATAGCATCTTCAGGGAGTGACTTCCCCGTAGGTAGACAACTCTCCCTCAATACGTTTTCTTCCCCTTTGTCACTTAGTCAAAGATGGAAAATAAAACAAATATAGCAGTTAATAGGAAACACAGTATCATAGATAAAAGAATGCATATATAGATAAAAGTAGGAAATTGTGTATATGCTTGACATTTCAAAAATACTACATAAGACCTGATAAAAAAAACTCTCCTCTATGAGAGTTAGCAAGACAATAAGAAAACATATAAGTAGTCCCCGCAAGACTGCACACAAGAAAACAACCAAACACTGGTCCCCGAAGGACCTCAAAAGACATACTAAAAAGACATCCACTTATACGACACCACCAACACAAGGAAACCACACCCTACTCGTCGGCCGGATCATCATCCCCGTCCTGAGCCCGGTGGAAAGCACCAAAAGGATCAATGTCGTCTGGGTACATGAATCCGTAGGCATTGGGATCAGAGAAGCAAGAGGCCTGGTACATAGGATCCTGAAGATTGAGATCCAGATATGCATCCCGATCCTGGAGGGTGCGCTGAATAAAGTAGGCCTGGTCATGGAAGTGGCTCTGGATGAGGGTTCCAAGGCCGCGAGTGTTGGCCCGTATCTGCTCCTCCGCCTGCGCCATACGCATATCAAAATGCTGCTGGGTCAGCGGCATAAAATGCCCGGATGCATGAGGAGTAGATGTAGGCGCAGTAGGAGCAGAGGCCGGCGGCTCTTGGGAGGAGGACGCACGAGATGTGGAGGCACCAACGAGTGAACGAGAAACAACAAGGAAGGATGGGACTCCGTCCTACTGACAGAGGGAGAGATCTACGCCCTTTGCTTCCAAGATGAGGGTGATGAAGGAGCTATAGTAGAGAGACTGCTTTCCTGCGGGCAGGATGCCAAACAATGCATTGAGAAGAGTCTTGGAGAAGGACCAAGACTTCTTCGAATAGAGATAGTACATACAAACCAGGGCGTCAGCGGTGATGGCATCGTAGTTGCCGCCCTTTGGGTAGATCGTGTGGCAGACGATTCGATGGAGCTCGTAATAAAACGGCTCCAACTGTACGAAAAGGGTCGGGATGGCAGGAGGATTGGGGCCCTTATAGATGATAGCGCAGAATTCATCAAAGGAGACCTCGACCGAAGGAAAGAGAGCGGCCAAGGCCGGAAGAGCATCGCCCCTGTATGGGACTCCAAGGATGTCGGCAATATCTTGAGTCGTCAGACGGAAGTGCCGATCGTTCACCATTGTCTCGATGGCGTTGTTCTGGATGTCAGAAATCATGTTGTAGTAGAACAAACGCATCGTGGTAGGGTAGACAGGCTCTTGACGCCGAAGGAGAGAAGAGAGACTGGCCTCCTCGAAGAGAGAGAGATGGTCGGAGAAAATATTCCAGTTGATGGTGTGCCCCTTATAAACGTTGTCGTTCACAAAATATTTGAACCACGCTTCAGTCGCCAAGGCGGAGGTGAAGATCTTCTGATCATAGCCAAGTGGGAGAGGCACTGGAGTGAATGGATTGGCAGCGGTGGAGGAGGAGCGATGACGCTTGTGGGTGGCCATGGAAGAAAAGAAGGAGTTTGAAGGAGAAAGATGAAAGTTGAAGAGGATGAAGAATAAGATGGGGGTTTTAAAGAAGAGTGGGGAAAAGGAAGGGTTTTGAACGGGTAGAGAAATAAATGGGAGAAGTGTGAAAAAGTAATGAAGAAGGGAGTTAATGGGGGAGAGGAAAGGGTGGGATGGGATGTTAGGGTATAAGGAAGAGGAGAAGAAAGGAGGGGTAACTAATGAAGAGAGGATTGATGGAATAGGAGTTAATGAGGGAAGAGAGAAATTAATTTAAGAAGTGGAAGAGTTGGTGGGGCCACGTAGCAGATGTGACAATTGCAGTCCGCCTCAAACCAGTATACCGTCGGTATGCCGACGTATGCCGACGGTATACCTATTTTTGGCACAGAACATAATTCTGAACCAAAATCGGCATGCGTCGGTATACCGCCGTATACCGTCGGTGTGCCGGTTGAGATGAGCTAAGTGTCTTAATTTAAAATGCCCAATTCTTGGTAAAGAAAAATAAAACGATCCTCCGGGAGAGGTTTGGTAAAAATATCGGCTAACTGATAAGTAGTGTCAATAAAGTCAAGACGGATATCTCCCTTTGGTTGATGGTCACGAAAAAAATGGTGCCTAATTTCAATGTGCTTCGTGCGTGAGTGACAAATCGGGTTTTTCGTGAGATTGATCGAGCTAGTGTTATCACATTTAATAGGGGTGCAAGTATGAAAAATGCCATAGTCTACAAGTGTTTGTGACATCCAAAGAATTTGTGCACAATAGCAACCGGCCGTAATATACTCGGCCTTAGTGGTGGAAAGAGCAACAGAATTTTGTTTCTTACTAAACCACGATACTAAGGATTTCCTAAGGAATTGCTAGTGCTTTTTCGGTCAATCTTGTATCCGACAAAATCTGCATTCAAGAAGCCGTGAAGCTCAAAAGATGAAGATTTCGGATACTTAAGGCCCATATTAACGGTGCCCTTGAGATATAGAAAAATAAGCTTGACGGTACATAAGTGCGGTTCCTTTGGATTTGTTTGATATCATGCACAAAGACATACACTAAACATGATATCAGGACGGCTAGCAGTTAGATAAAGTAAACTACCGATCATACCTCGATACTTACGAATGTCGATCGAAGTGCCATCTTCATCATTGTCAAGCTTTGTCGTTGTTGCCATAGGAGTCCTCATTGATTTGGATGAGTCGAGTTCGAAACACTTGAGGAGATCCTTTGTATATTTTGCTTGATTGATGAAGGTTCCTTTGGGTCCTTGTTTGATTTGTAAGCCCAAAAAGAATGATAGTTCATCCATCATGCTCATTTCAAATTCATCCTGCATTACTTTAGCTAATTCTACACAAAGTACATTGTCAGTAGAACCAAAAATAATATCATCGACATAAATTTGAACCAATAAAAGAGTGTCATTAAGGGATTTGATAAAAAGTGTCGTGTCGACTTTGCCCTTAAAAAAATTGTGTAAAATAAGAACGAAACTAAGGCGCTCATACCAAGCACGAGGAGCTTGTTTGAGGCCATAAAGGGCTTTGTGTAGTTTAAAAACATGATAAGGAAACTGAAAATCTTCAAAGCCATGAGGTTGTTTAACATAAACTTCCTCTTTAATAATACCATTTAGAAAAGCACTTTTAACATCCATTTGAAAAAGTTTGAAATCATTAAACCAAGCAAAAGCACACAGCATACGAATAGATTCTAGACGAGCAACCGGAGCATAGGTTTCATCGTAGTCAATGCCTTCCTCTTGGTTATAGCCTTGAGCAACCAATCGAGCTTTGTTACGAGTCACTAACCCATCTTCATTAAGTTTATTTCGAAACACCCATTTAGTTCTAATAATAGGGTGGTTGCTAGGTTTAGGGACAAGTTCTCAAACCTTGTTTCGCTCAAATTGATTTAGCTCTTCTTGCATCGCTATCATCCAAAATTCATCATGAAAATCATCATCAATATTTTTAGGCTCTATTTGAGAAATAAAAGCCACGTTTGCACAAAGATCAAGAGTGGAGGATCTAGTACTTACACGGGAAGAAGGAACCCCAATGATAAGCTCCTTAGGATGATTAGTGACAAATCTCTATTCCTTTGGAAGATCCTTTTGAGGAGGCTCGAATGGTGGAGAACCTTTTGTTGGAGGAGTCACAACTTTATTGTTAGATGAAGAAGGACAATCTCCAATAGAGGAGTTTTCCAACCCAAACGAGATGTCATCAATATCATCGGATGAGGAGGATATAGAAGAGTTAAGTTCATTAAAAGATACATTGATTGACTCTTCGACAACAAGACTTCTTTTATTAAAAACACGAAAACTTTTACTATGAATTGAGTAGCCAAGGAAAATTCCTTCATAGGCTTTTTCTAAACTTGCCTAGGTTGTCATTGGTATTCAAAATAAAACAGTTGCATCCAAAAACTTTAAAATATTCAATAGAAGGAATTTTGTCAAACCAAAGCTCATAAGGAGTCTTTTTAGAAATAGGTCTAATCAATACCCAATTTATAACATGACATGCCGTGTTAACGGCTTCCGCCCAAAAGTATTAGGGGAGCTTATATTGGTTTAACATAACCTGGACCATATCGCCAAGGGTTCTATTCTCTCTCCATAACACTATTTTGTTGAGGAGTTCGAGGACAAGCAAAATCATGTCCAAAACTATTTTTTTCACAAAATCTTTTAAAATCGACATTGTCAAATTCTCCTCCATAATCACTTCTAATCTTGTTAATAGAAAAATCTTTCTCATTTTGAACACGTTTACAAAAAGCAATAAATTCACGAAAAGTATCACTTTTACAAGCAAAAAAAATAATCCAAGTAAATCTCAAAAAATTATCAACCAAAACAAAAGCATAAAGCTTGCCTCCAAGACTAGCTACTCTACTAGGACCAAAAAGATCCATATGAATAAGTTGAAGTGGTCTAGTGGTACTCACAGAGTTGATTGATTTGAAGGATGACTTGGTCAACTTATTTTTCTCGTATTCTTCACACACCATATCCTTTTTGAAAGGGATACTTGGGAGTCCTCTTACAAGCTTCTTGGTTGTAAGACGAGAAATGGTATCCATGTTGGCATGTCCGAGCCTCATGTGCCAAAGCCAAATTTCATCGTTCTTTGCAACTAGGTACCTGTCATTGTTAGTACTTTCGACAAAATATAAAACATAGATATTGTTTTCTCTAATGCCTTCATAAACAATAGATCCATTAGAGCTATCGGTAATGAAGTATTTGAGTTTAACAAACTTAATATCATAACCATTATTGGTAAGATGACTAATACTAAGAAGATTGTGTTTGAGATTTGTAACAAGACACACATTCATAATACAAGGATAAGAAAGGGAACCGATATTACCATTTCCTATAATGTGACCTTTAAGATTGTTACCAAAGGAGACGTGTCCTTCCTTCTTCATCGATAGCGTTGTAAATAATGAAGCATCACCGGTCATGTGCCATAAACAACCGCTATCGAGAATCCACTTGCTTCTAGCATGAGAAGGATTCTTAACCTACAACATAAGTTGAAGATGAATATTTTGGTACCTATTAACGTTTGGGTCCTTGAGTGTTAGTCTTAGAAACCCATTTATAAACTTTCATATCAACTTATTTCCATGTATGACAATAATTGGAAGTATGTCCAAGCAAGCCACAATAGTTGCACATCATAGAATATTTAGAAGAAAATATGTGAGTATTATGCACATGTGAAGCTCTAGTGCGAGGAGTTCTATCATTAGTGTTATGATGATAATAGAATGCATGATGCGATGTGTTCTTCTTAACAAACGGTCCTTTCCTTGTGTTAGAATAGGACTTGTGTGTAGTGTTCTTGTTTATGTAAAAAGTATGACTAATTGTGATGAATGTGGGGGTGTCTTGGAGTATGTATGCGAGTAGTGTTCTTATAACCTAGTTTCTTACTCTGTATAAGATGATCATTATACTTAGTAGAAATATTATATTCTTTTCTATTAGCATCTTGAACTTTATGCATAGCAAAATCATAAGCCCTTCTGAGGAATTGAATCTCATTATCCTTTTTCTTGATGGTGACAAGGGAGTCTTGAAACTTGAGTCGCAAAGACTCTATCTCATCCGTGTCGGAAGCAGGAGATTTCCCTTGTACATCAATAATGATGCGTGAGAGTCTTTCTACTTCAAGCTGAAGAGCATCAACCTCTTTTAGAGATTTTTTGTATTTATTTCTAACACCTTTGTGTTCTTCGTGTAGTTCAAGGATAGCATTCTCTAAGTCATCATAAGTAAGAGTATTTAAAAAAAGATCATCGAGTACCTCATCGGTTGCCATGAGACAAACGTTTGCATTGTGCTTGCAATCTTTGTCGTTGTCCGAATCACTAGTATCGCTCTCACACCAAATACTGGTGTTGGCAAATTTTTTGGAGGAGGAGCTTCCTTTGCTAGGCTTCTCGTACTTACTAGAGTCTTTTCTTGTCATAGTACAATCTCTTTTGATGTGTCCGGTTCTTCTGTATTGATAGCACGCCGGATCTTCATCATTGTCCCATCTGAAGCGGTTGGCTTTGTTGAACTTGAGAAACTTTCGAAAGTGCTTAGCTGTGAGAGCTATTTCTTCATCATCATCTGACTCGTTGTCGTTGGAGCTCTCCTTTGAGTAGGATTTTGAAACTTTGAGAGTCAGAGACTTCTCTTTCTTTTTGACCTTCTCCTTCTCCTTCTCTTGTATGTGGAAGATTCCTCTTGATCTTTCATGTCGAGTTCATGAGTCATAAGCTTCCCCATGAGGGTCTCAAGGTTCATGACTGTCAGGTCGTTCCCTTCAATGATGGCGGTAGCTTTATGACTCCATCCTTTGGTCAATCCTCTAAGAATTTTCCTGATCTTTTCATGAACAGGATATTCATTACCAAGAGAAGAAAGAGGATTAATGATATCACCAAAACGAGTAAACATGCAAGTAATAGACTCATCTTATTTTATTTTAAAAGACTCATATTCTTGTGTGAGTCTACTAATCTTTGATTCTTTTACTTGTCATGTTCCCTCGTGTGTGACTTCAAGTAACTTCCAAATCTCATTGAAAGTCTTGTAAGTAGAGATTCTATTGAATTTACTGCTATCGAGAGCACAGTAAAGAGCGATCATAACCTTGGCATCTCGACTAGCAAGTTTCTTGACATTCTCAGTGAGTTTGTCCCTAAGGGTGTCAGATACAACATCCTCAATAACTCCGGAAGGAGTAGGGAGACCATTTATCATACACTCCCATAAATCAAAATATATGGACTTGAGATAAATGCTCATCCTAATCTTCCAATAGTTATAGTTGGTTCCATCAAATAGAGGAGGCCTATTTGTGGAGTATCTCTCATTGTGAAAAGTGTCGATACTAGGGTTAGTGGCCATTGATCACTCTAAGGGTGTAAAACCAAATCAAGAGAACAAAGCTCTGATACCAATTGTAGAACCCTAGAGGGGTGTGAATAGGGAAATAAAATAATTTAAACACAAGAAGCAATATTCTTCAAATAAAAAGAGAGAGTAAGAAGATCAAACACGCGATGTATCCTGGTATCCTCGCTAGAGGCAATCCAATCCCGAAACTCTCTCCGGCTTAAATCTACTATTTAGTAAAATAGTACACACGAGTTTGGATCCGAAGAACTCGCCAACTTCAGCACGAGTTTGGAACCGAAGAACTCGCCAACTTCTTACACATAAGTTTCCTTCGAAGGCTCGCCAACTTCTGTAAGCCCCCTGAATTTCTGGGATTTATTTTCAAATTTTCTAAATGATTTATTCTTGATAATTCATTTTATTTAATTAATTTTGATCATTAAATGCTCTTTACCGTGACTTGGATTTCTAGAGCATCAGGGATGCCAGTCTCTGGAAACTTTCTTCTTGAAGTTTGTAGTAGATAGAATTATCTTCATGTTGATATATCGTGTCCCAGTCGAACTTGTTCCCTTGTGCTCTTATTTCATCCATGATTTTAATTCGTTTAAATTTATTATTTTAATTAAATCTTGGCCCCAAGCTTGTCCAAACTTGGCCCAACACCCAATCTAATTTGGTGTATGCCCTATCATGACTTTCCATACACCCCACTGATATTTTTTACTTTTTTTTTCTACTCAAAATATCTTACTTTATGTATAAATATCTCTATTTCTCTTACTTTTATATATGTATATATATATACGTACATATATAATATAATATATATAACTTTCTCTCTCTTCACTCCTACACACAAACACACACACCCCTATCACAGCACACCCCCTCTCTCTCACTCAACCGACCTCTCTCTCCCTCTTTTATAATATCTTTCTCTCTCTCTCTCTATTTTCACTCTCTCTCTCTCTCTTTCTATATATACACACACACACACATAAATCTCCAACTCTCTCTCCCTCTCACTACAACAGCCGACCCCCTCTTCCTCCCCTGGCCGAGCACCACCACCACAGCTACCACCTCTATCTCCTCCTGCTCCTTACGACTCCATCATCATCATCATCCTTACACTACCACCCTCTTGTTTACAAAAACAAAAGTCTTTTATTTCATAAACTTTAAAGAATAGTACAAGAGTACAATGAATTCTGGGAAAGTACAACTATAGGAATCCGATCTGAAGACGATCGCTTTATCCCTTGGACGATGTGAACTTTAAAGACGATAGCCTTTGAAGAAAGCAACAGCACTTGGACAAGAACTCCTGATCTCTGATGATAAGCTGATCTCCTTAATGAAGAACTTGAAACTCTATTGTGATCTAGAAATAACTATTTTGTAGTTATTCTGGATTGCGCACAATGGTTTGCGCTGGAAACAGACTACGCAGACTGCAAATCGTGCTGGCCATTGGGCATTTGCTCGATCGTGGGCTAACCGTACTCAGACGCGTGGCATTGTTTGATTGAAATACGTTTGGTCGTGTGCAGGCGGTTGCCACGTGTCGAGCAATTGATGGCATGTAAGCTACGTAACAAATGTCAGCTATCTTCAACAAATTTGATGGATCGCGCCACTTGAATAGCGCTAGCTTCAGACTGCGCTCCGATCTGGTTGATAGATTGCGCTGGCGTTGGACAGCTAGACCACGCTAGGGCTTGGCAACTGGATCGCACTAGGATTTGGACAGCTGTCCTAGAAGGTGGCACGGTACGAGAAACGAACAGACTCCTCGTTTTTTAGGCTGTCAGGCTGTCAGAAGATTTGATTTTCTTGTCAGGTAATGATGGCATTGCCACGTCAGCCTAGCGCGCTCGGGCATTGGCGCAGTTTTGACTAGCGCAGTTGATTTGTAGCGCAGACTGCCTGCAGTACTGTTCATTGAAGAGTGCTCAATTTTAGATTTCTCTACCTATTTGATGGATGTAACTTGATTTTTAGGACTTACAAGACCTCCTTCAAAGTTTTCAAAATTTAAAAATATTCAAAGTTTCGAAATACTTTGAATTTCAAATTTAAAATCAAGTTGCGCTCTGGCTGCGCGTTTGGAAGAATTGGCTCCGACTTTCTCGGTACAATCGGAGGTAACCGTTACGATTCTGTGAGAAACTATAAATAGTTTCTTCTCTCATTCTTTTAATCTTTACTTGCCTTCGATTTCTCAAGAGAAAGAAACTCCTCTCCTACTCCGACTTGTCCTTCCTCTTCTTGTCATCAACATCAATGGCGCCCAAGCGATCGACCGCTAAGAAGGAAAATGCCCCTGCCGAACCTTCGACTCGTGTTGCACCACGAGTCTCTCATCACGAGACGGGTCACCCAGCTCTGCAAGGTGAATGACGAATCATGATCGAAACCCTTTTTAGGGTTTTCGATGTTTTGAACTTTGATGCCTCTCTCTTTTTAAAGATCTGTTTAGGGTTTCGGCTGCATGTTCAACAGTTTTCATTTTTATGAAAACTATATCTTTGCGTAATCGGTTGCAAAGCGCTGACAAAATGATCAGCACAAACCATCGATTTGTGCATTGATGCGCAATCGGATGTTTTGCGCATGTTAGTTGCTAGCGCAAACTGATGCCTTGCATAAGTAGGTTGGTGCAATCTGTTGTCTTGTGCAAGTAGGTTGGCGCAATCTGATGTCTTGCGCACGTTGGTTGTGCTGGCGCAATCTGATAGTTTATTTCACATAGCACAATTTGATGAATTTGTGAAGAAATTTTGATTTCTTTTGTACATACTGATCTTTATCTCTTTATTTGATGCAGTTAACCTCAAAGAAGATCCCAACTACGAGGTTCTTGCAGGATCTCTGTCTGAATCAGCATTCAAGGAAGATCTCTCTCATGTCTTTTTTCCTCAATATGCTTTACCGTCAGTTCGGCAGGCTGTTCTGATTGCACAGGATAATGATACTTTATTGTGTCTAATGAACGGGCAGCCTCTTCAAACTGCTGACATTGTCACCCATAAGAAACCTTTGTTCTTGTTTGGTGAGGCTTTTGACAAGAATTATCAGCCAAGGCCTCGCATGGAGCAGAGAATCTTCCAAAGGGGCGAGAAGACGATACTACTGCCAGAGATCTCTAGATGTCTCCCTCTGTCTAGATATGCTTTTGCAATCTATCATAGAAGAATGGAATAGGACATAACTCCGTTACAGCAGGCCCGAGTGGGTAATATCTGTGTTAATAAGGGGCCAGATCATAAAGATATATTCTACAGTTCTTCTGAGCGACATAGCTATCTACTCAGAGGACTAAAACCCGGTTGCATCCCGCCGGAAGATTCTTCTCTGCTGCTACCAATAAGAACTCCAATATTCGCAAATGAGTTTGCGAAGGTGGAAGGGAGGTATCCGGACCAAGACCTACGGTTTACAGGTCTTGTGAACCCGGACAATAAAAGGTGGATCTGTATAACAATCGGATATTGGTTCAATTTGAAGATCAGCTTAAAGAAATTGATCTATATCAGGCAGTGTATGCCACAGTCTATGGCTTCCCCCCGAATCCACATCTATTTCTTGCGTTGGCGGAGAGATACAATTATAGGACTGGAACTTTCATGATGCCACGCGGGAAGATTGGATTAGCCTTGCATGAGATGAAGTACATCTCAAATCTGCCAATGGAGGATATCTCCTATGAAGAGTTTGTCCCGACAAATGATGATTTGGACAGACTGCGTAGGAGAATGCCCATATGGTAGAAGTTTTTGAAGAGCTACTCTGCCACTAAAAGATTTGCTCTCTATACTACAAGAGCGGCATGGCCAGCACGTGCTATTCGACCAAATGGTTGACATATCTTTTCCTCAACCATATTATCGAGAAGAAGACCAAAGAACATGAAAAATGCAATCCCAACTTCTTCAAACTGCTTAGCAATAGCGAGGTGATAGAGTTGATGGAGACGCACAGCGAGATGGATATCAAGATTGAGGATGATCTTCAGTATCCTCCTTTCAAGGAAGGAGACATCATTGAGAGTTTTATGAGGATGGGTTACAGGCCCATGTCAAAGGAAGCCCAACTGGCATGTTTCCTTACCTACTGGCTTCGACGATATGTCGTTCCTGGGGCCAGTACAGTTGACCGCTTCCATCGCGGCGTACTGTTTGTTGCCGTTCGTCTAGTTTTCGACAACCGGATGGATTTATTGTCAGCAATGACATGCAGAATATATGTCGGCCTCCGTCTCTTCGTTGATTCGATGATTCGAGGAAAAGGTGAAAATGGACACTTTCCTCGGCGGGAACTGCCTTATACATATCTGTTTGGATGGCTGCTTCTACACCATCCTTCCTTAATGAACCCTGTTATGGGAGCAGTGAGCGGCAGTTTTCTGAGAAGATATTCTGGATGTAAGTGGATCTATACCACTTTAAAAGACTGCATGCGAGTCTTGAACCTGGACAAAGGATGGAACTTCTACTGTGTTCCGCCTCCAGACGGTTACGAATATATGTCAACGAACCTCGTCGACTCAGTAAGAATGCAGCCTTTGGGCCATACAGCTTTTGACTGGTTGAGGACGATTCATCCATCACATCTAGTATACCGGTTCGAAGATGAATGCTATCTTGAACCTTATATCCCAAGCTGTTTTGCACGCCAATTCAGCTACGACCAATTCCACGTAGGCAATGCCATAACATGCCTACAGGAAAAAGATTATTTGATTGATGGAGCCCGGGCTTGGGCCTATTACAATGCCCGTGACTCAAAGACGACGTTATCGATGCCGACAAGGAACGACCGTGGTCCCCGCATGTTGTATACTTATTCGATCTTTTATACGTCAGCAAACACTTTTGCTGAGAACTTCAATTTAACAGACAAATTTGCGACGGTGACACGATTTAGAAAAGGAGCACCTATTTTGTTGCCTCCTGGTAATGATGAAGAGCAAGAGCCAGCTGATGCACCTCTAGAAGCTTCGAGGGAAGCCAACTTCCCTGAAGAAGTATACGAACCGCTGCGTGTTTCTTTAAAAGTTGTAAGATCTCCGATCAAGGAGAAGAAGAAAAGGAAGGCAGAATAACCATCTTCTCCTGTCTCTAAGAAGAAGACTGCTGTAGACTCTTCGGAAAGGGTCTCTACTCGATCGCAGTCTCGGCAACAGGCTGAGTCGGCTCACAGAGAAGAAGTGACGACCCCAACTTCCACCCAAAGACAAACACATGCTACAGACGTAGAGTGCCCGGAAGAACCTCTACGCAGAAAGAAAATAGCTTTCAGAAAGAAAGTGGCCACCCCTCCAAAAGCTATCCATACATCTGCCCTGATAAGTGCTACTGCCGGGGTTATGATGGCTTCTCCTACACCTGCTTATGAGCCTCAACGGGTAATAGATACACAAGAAGGATCTACCAGTGTAGAGATAAGGGACCAGGTCGCAGTCACAAGGGAAGAGACTGCATAAACAAAAGATGAGGCTGCAGAAGCGAATGTAACCCCGACCCAAATCAATGAGTCTGAATCATCTGTTGAGGTATTGCCATCTCCCACCCTTGTAATGGAAGCTGCTCGTCTTCTAGCTACACCAAGATCACGTCGTGCTGAAGAAGATTGACTGATGATCGAGCCTCTGGATGACTGTAATTTCGGCTTCCATGACATAGATCCAGTTGATGCAAGTGATGATAAGGAAGCACCAGAGGAGGAGGCAAATGACGAAGAAACATCGGCGGAGGATGTTAATGACAATGAAGAGGATGTCGCTGTCCCTACACCCCAGGAGAAGAATGCTGATGAAGCAGCACCGGAGGAAACTATTGTCCCCGATCAAAGAGGTATTGACTGATTTTAGTAATCTTCACTTATAGATCAGATGACTGATGTTTTAACCTTTATTCATACAGAGATTCATCCTTCTCTGATTCTTTCGGTATGCACTAACATAGTGCAGATAGAGGCGATGGCCAGCGGCAGCCGTCATCTATCAGGTGGCTCTGAAGTAGGAAGTAGTCAGGCAGTAATGTCTGAAACTACTTCCGCGAGGCTCCAGCCTATTCCATCAAATGACAATCTTGTCACTAAACCCAGTTTTGGTAAGCTTGCCTTCATTTTGATCTTTTTTCTGATAGTCTTTAGTGACAGCACACTGATGACGTTTACTTTATTTTGCAGAAGATCATCCAGGAGGGGCAACTAGCTCTATAATGGCTCCTTTGTCGAAAGAGGCTACAGCCCATTTTCAAGAAGCTGAACTTCTGCCTTCACAAATATCCGCTGCTGAAGCTTCAGTAGGAATAGCTGCTACACCTAGTGCAGTAGCTACCAATAAATTTATAGTTGGTTCTTTTACCAATTTCTTCTTCAGTTCCTTGGGACCTTTGGTAGAAAAGGTAATGGAGAAAGAGAATGTTGGTTTCATCACTGTCAGAAGTCCAACTTCTTATCTGATTGGCATCATTCGAGATCAAGGCGATGAAGCTCATGCTGCTTACCTTGAACATGTACTGGATGAGCTGGAGGAATCAATCAAGATCTACAAAGATCTTAATCGAGGAGAGGTAGAGCCACTGGTGAATGTCGAGTTCGAAAGGATGACTCGAGAAGCTGAGGTGACGAAAGCTGATTTTAAGAAATTTTTGGACACTTTTACCATAAAATCTGCAGAATATGATTCTCAGATGGATATAATAGTGTCTGCTGCTGAGGAGAAAGAGAAGAAGGTTGCTGATCTGAAGGCATAGTTTGCTCGACTTCAAGAGGAGTTGAGAATTGTTCTACTTGCTCTTGAAGAAGAGACCACTCAACATCAAGCTGCAGTACAACAACTAAACATTCTGACCCATGAGAAAGATGAGTTTGTCAAATTTCATCAATATGAAATCACTCGTCGACTAGTGACATTGCCAACATTTGACGATGAATCTGGAATGGCGGAGGCTAGAAGGCGGGTGCTGGATTCTCGTGAAGAACGACTTCAAACTTTGAAGCAGCAGATAGCTAATCTGATGACCCCACTGATTGAGTGAAAGAAAACTTCTTGTATTTTCTCTTTTGTTATATGTCTTTTTGTAATGTCTTTGATCTTGATTAATGAAAGACACTATTTTTGTGGCTCTATTATTTGTTGCATATCCCATTACGGATATAAATAATAGCGATAGAAAATATATTCAGATGTTCAGAACATGATATATTTCTTGATTTAGAAAAATAATTATATTCATTATATCTACTCAGAGGTAATATAGACATGGTAGAATATAATTTTCTTTTTGAATATCATTATTTCAATAGACAACTTAATCAGAGGTCATAAAGACGTGACAAGTTGTTGATATGGATGAACGGATGAGTCGTCAGAATGTATGAACGAAATGAATCGTCGAGATGAACGGATGAACCGTCGTATGAATGGGATGAACGGATGAACCGTCAGATGAATGGAATGAACGGATGAACCGTCAGATGAATGGGATAAATGGATGAACCGTCAAATAAATAGAATGAACGGGTGAACCTTGGAATGAACGGATGAACCGTCAGATGAATGGGATAAATGGATGAACCGTCAAATAAATAGAATGAACGGGTGAACCGTCAAATGAATGGAATGAACGGATGAACCATCAAATGAATGGAATGAACGGATGAACCGTCAAATGAATGAAATGAACGTTTGTGAAGAATACGTCACTTCGATTCACGTAATCGACTGTTTCAAGAATCTCTGCCTATAAATAGAATAGAAATTTAGATGGAATGATCAATTTCACTTTTAACACAAAATATCGTCTGAAGATGCATCCAAGAATGTTGAGATTATCCCCAAGGTTGAAGAAGTCATTGACGAGCGTCCATTCGAGCCAAACCAGCCAAAGCAAACGAATGCGGGTGAAGGTTCGTCTGCACCCAAGCTGCCACGGGATATCTTGGACTTCCTAGTTGAGCCAGGGAAGACTGAAGAAGAAGAGGCCATGAGGATGGCCGCTTGCACGTTTCTGGTAAAATTAAGCAAGGATATCCTTGGCTCTTTTGTCGACTATATTTTTGAAAAAGACGGTAGTGGTCCTCGTCCTATTTTTAAGAAGGACGATAGTGATTCTCGTCCTTGATATTATGTAACATCGTTTATGATGAAAAATAAAATCAAACTTTATTTATGAACTGTCTGATCATATTTATAAGAAATCCCTTTTACATTCATACATAGTACTTTTTAAGGAACTTGCCATTGATGGACATCATTGCAACTCGACCGTCCAGCTCTATGAGTTGATAAGCTCTATTTGAGAAGACTTTACTCACGATATAAGGCCCTTCCCATTTTGCATCGAACTTACCTTTGCTCATGTGAGTCATAGTCATGGGACGTCTGACTGTTAGAACAAGTTCTCCTTTTTGAAAGTTTCTGACTTTAACTTTACGGTTAAAAGTCTTCGAGATGTGGGCTTGATATAATTCTACGTGTTGTTGAGTCAATAGTCATTTTTCGTCGAGCGCCTCCAGTTCTTGAAGTCGAAGAAGATCATTGTTCTCCGTAGTAAGTTCATTAGCGATGGCAATCCTCAAGGAAGGAATTTGAAGTTCCAGAGGTAGAACTGCTTCACAATCGTACACCAGAGAGAAGGGTGTACAGCCTGTAGGGTTGCAGACCGTAGTACGGTAGGCCTATAGACATTCTCTAAGCTTTTCACTCCAGTTCCATTTGTTAGTAGACACAAACTTCTTAAGGAGCTTGATGATAGTCTTGTTAAAGGCTTCAGCCAAGCCATTAGCAGCAGGGTTGTAAGCTGTAGAGGTGACATTATCAATCCGATGATCGTCACAGAACCTAGTAAACTTTTGACTGATGAACTGAGGTCCATTGTCGTGAATGATTCGTCGAGGTACACCAAATCTGTAAATAACATGGTGTTTGACGAAGTTGATGACGCTGCTAGTTTTGACTTCAGCCAAAGGTATAGCTTCGGCCCACTTGGAGAAATAATCCGTTATGGCTAGTATAAACCAATGTCCCTTAGAAGAAGGAGGATTGATAGGACCTATAATATTCATGTCCCAAGCTTCAAAAGGCCAGGAAGCGGCAGTCGGATGAAGGAATTCCGACGGTTGATGGATGAAATCTACATGGATTTGACAGGCTCGACATTTTCTTGCATATTCGATGGCATCAGATACCATAGAGGGCCAATAGTAATCGGATACGATACGATCTTGCAGTTTAGGGCTAGGTTGATGGGCTCCATAAATACCATCATGAGCTTCACGCAATACTTGCTTCGCTTCATCACCAGCAAGACAGCGCAAGAGTAGGCCATCATAAGTCCGTCGATAGAGAGTTTTGGTAGTCTGATTGTAGTAGAATCGAAGAGATCGTCGACGAATACTCGTAGCCTCCTTAGGATCTTCAGGAAGTATGTCATGAACTACGAAGTGGATGAAAGGAGCTCTCCAATCTTCATTAATAACATTGACTTCGGCGAAGTTACTGAACTCAATGTTGTGATTATTTTTAATGCAGAACAACTCTCTGTTGGAAACAACGACCACTTGTTGTCTCTTGATGGGGATTGTTAAGACTGCTGCGAGATTAGCTAAAGCATCTGCCTCAGTATTACAAGCTCGTCGAATATATTCAATGAAAAAAGCCTTGAATGATGTAGCCATGTAAATTACAGCTTCATGATAGGGCACTAGATCTTGATGGTGAACTTCGTATACTCTAACCTGATTGACAACTAGTTTAGAATCGCCGTAGACTTCAAGATATTTGACTCCCAACTGTTTTGCTAATTGGAGTCCAATGAGCAAGGTATTATATTCAGCCACATTGTTAGAGCATGGCTGATCTAAAGAATAAGCTCTTTGGATAGCTAAACCTTCTGGAGAGACTAGTACAATTCCAACTCCTGTGATAATGGTCCCATTGGGTCCGATCCGGGATGCTCCGTCGAAGAACAGACTCCAGGTAGGAAATTCTTCAGAGATCATGTTTGATTCCAATGTTTCATCTGGAATTTTATCAAAAAGCTTAGATGTCTTCGGAACAGGATGAGCTGCTAAAAAGTCAGCCAGTGCTTGACCCTTAACAGACTTTTGTGGAACATAAATCATGTCGTACTGGGCTAGCAGAATGGCCCATGTAGCCAGTCGAGAATTGAGTGTGCTGGACTTCTTCATCAGTACCTGAAGAGGATTAACTCGGGAAATGACGTGAATGGTTTGGCCAATGATATAATATCGAGTCTTTTGAACAGCGAACATAAGAGCTAGGCATTCTTTCTCAACCGGACTATAACGGTGTTCAGCACCAATCATAGTACGACTAAGATAGTAGATGGCTTGTTCATGGCCTTCTTTGTTCTTCTGGGCAAGTAAAGCACCCAGTGAATGATCCATAGCACGAATATATATTAAGAATGGTATGCCTGAGATTGGTGGCACCAAGACTGGTGGGTTCATCAGATATCGCTTTATATCGTCGAATACTTGTTGACATTCTTCGGTCCAAATGAAAGATACACCATTTTTCTATTAATTGAGTAAACGGTCTACAGCGTCCAGACAGATTTGAAATGAACCTCCTGATGTACGCAAGTCGACCTTGGAATCCTCGTAGCTCTTTTAAGTTGCGTGGAGGACGCATCTCTTGAATGGCTTTGAACTTTTTGGGATCCACGTGTATACCTTTAGAGGTAATGACGAAGCCGAGAAATTTAACACTAGAGACACCCAAGAATGACTTAGTAGGATTCATTTTTAACTGATGTTGGCGCATTAGATTGAAGATAGTTCTTAAATCTTGGATGTGATCTTCCTTTAGGCGACTCTTGACAGCAATATCATTAACATAGCATTCGACAGTCTTGTACAGATGATCTCGAAAGATGTTACTCATAGCTCGTTAGTAAGTTACACCAGCGTTCTTGAGACCAAATGGCATCATAGTGTAGCAGTAGACTCCGCGAGGGGTGCGGAAAGAAGTATGTTTTTTATCTTCAAGATTCATCCGAATCTGATTGTATCCAGAGAATCCATCCATGAAGGATATCCTTTCAAACTCACAAGTTTTGTCGATCATGACATCTGTAATAGGGAGAGGAAATTCATCCTTTCGACAAGCTTTATTAAGATCTCGAAAGTCGATACAAACTCGAACTTTGCCAGTTTTCTTCAAGACTGGGACAACATTGGCAACCCAATCTAGATGTTGTTCTTCTCGAATAAATCCACAAGCTATGAGCTTTTTGACTTCATCATCAATTGCATCCATCATTTCTGGCTTGAATCGCCTTTGTTGTTGTTTGACTAGCTTTACATTAGGTAAAATATTCAGTTTATATGTAGCAACTTTGGGATCTAAACTTGGTATGTCTTCATAATTCCAAGCAAAGATATCAATGTATTTTCGAATAAGAAAAATTAATTCTTGCGTATCCGCCTCTGGAAGGTTCTTGCTAATGAATATTGGATGAGGTGACCCATTTTCTCCTACATCAATTTGAACCAATTGATCTTCAATAGGAGGTTTCCGTTGTTCGAATCGGAGTTCCCATTGGGTATCCATTCGTTGAGCCCAAGGATCTGTTTCAGGATTTTCTTCGATATCTTCGTCATAACCTTCCGGGAGTTCAGCGAAAACCATGTTAGAAGATACGATCAATCGATGAACTTGACCGATGCTGGTGTCAGAATCCCATGATCTGGAATCAGAAGCGTTAGAGCGTTCCTCTTTATCGAATTCAGAGACTTCTGGAGATAAGACCGGAGGTGAAGTATATCCGAGACCTCTTTTCGTCCTGCTATAGTACATCTCTGATTTTCCTTTCGGAACAATCGTACGAATAGGGGTTCGTCTACCCTTACCATAATTGAGGCATTCTTGAAGTCATAATCCATCTTTCGGATGATGTCTTTTGATTGTTGACTATAACGACGAAGTTGGAGACGTCCCATATCGTTATTTTTGCTATCATCCGTATAGCTGAATTTTTGTTCTGGCCCTTTACTAAAAAGTATTGGACTCGCACCTCTCTTTCGAGAAGGGACAACAAAATATGAGTCATCTGGATGTTCAAATAATACTTCCGTCTGAAGGGATTGTACGACTCCTATTGTAAATAACTGAAAGCTATCTAGCATATCCAAATGGCATTTAGTATGATAAATGACATCAGTATACTAGAAAGTATATGCTTTTTCATTGATTTGTACATCCATATTTACAACAGGACCTTTAGCCTTAGCCGGCTTGGTCAGATCGATTACAAGAGGAGGAACAGAAGAGAAATGAGGTTTAGGCTTATTGCGACGAAGGTCGATAATAAGCGGCTCAGAAGAGGTGAGCTCCCTTTTCTCCTTGTTACGACGAAGGTCGATAACCAGTGGCTCAGAAGAAGTAAGTTCCTTTTGATCTTTGTTACGACGTAAGTCGATAACCAGTGGCTCAGAAGAGGTGAGCTCCATTTTCTCTTGATTATCCTCAGTTGATTGCTTCTGGGCTGGCAGATGAATAGCTAGTGGTTTGGAGGATTGAGGATGAGAGACACGCCCTTTGACAGGTATAATGAGAGTGTCACTGGGCACTACTTCCTGTTCTTCTTCACCATCCATGGCCAAAACTACCTTCATAAACTCTTCTTTGTACATGCGAGCATCGTTGCAATATGCTTCAACGTCTTTAAACGGGTAGAGATCCGTAACTTCTTTTTGGACTTCTCCTTTGTCATCAACGTATTTGAAGCATTGATGGAGAGTAGAAGGAACAATGTTGTGTTTGTAACATCCAGTTTTCTAAATGAGGGTAATTTTGAAATTTTGTAATTTTAATCTTTTATTAATGATATTTAAATCATGATATGAATTTTGGTGATTTTTTATTATTTTAAAAATTATTAAAACCATGACTTGTGATTTACCAAATTAAAGACTAGTGATATGGCATTAGGATAATTATTTTTACTTTTGAGCATGGGGGTATTTTGGTCATTATGAACTTTTGGGAATTATTTGGATTTATTATGAATTATTGAGATTTATTTGAATTTATATGATTTTTGGTATATTTTAATTAAAGGTTAATCTAGACTTGACTAGTGTTGACTTTGGAGCCTAAACTAGAAACTAACCCTAGTTGATGACCCTAGTCTAACTCTAGTTAACCTACTTTAGTAATTAGAAATTAGTTTTAAAGTAGGGAGGATTAGTTTGGGTGGAATTAGTCCATGACTAGTGACTTAAGTCAATGACTTATGACTTATCAATTTTAAGCCTAGTGTTTAAGCCATATGCCCATGAATTAAGCCCAAGACCAATCATAACCCAACCATGGCAGCCACTATCAGGTTTTCCTTGCCTATAAGTAGTCTCTTAAGAGTGTTCTTGCCTCATTTTAGGTTTGCCCTAATTTTGGTGGAAAGGTATTTTCCCCTATGCTCAAAATTCCTAATTAATTTATTTTAGCTCCTTTTTAATACTATTCCTTTGCAATAGGATCTAATTTATGTTTATATTCTGATTTTGGAGGATCACCTCAGTTTATGTGCCATTTGGAGATTGGAGTTGCTATTTGGAATCCCCTCTTTGGAGCTTGTTCTTGAGTTTTGATACTCAATAGGTAAACCACCTAAACCCTTATTTCTTCCTAATTTTCTTGCATAATAAGTTAGGTTTAGGGCTTACCTAACTGTCCATGAAATTTGGGCACAATTCGTGTCCATTTCGTGTCCGTATTGGACATGTATCATATTGATATACTAGGTGTTTGTAGAAATGCCACATAGGAAGTAATTTTCATATTTTTGAAACGTAATTGCATGGATTTGTAGATCTTGATGTGTGTATTAATTTTTGTGAAGGTAGTAGTATGTTTCGTGTCCATTTGTGTCCTATTTTTATATATGGACACGCAGCACGAGCACGTAGGTCGTGTCCTGCATCACGGGCTCCATATCTCTGGACACAGGACACGTCATGTCCTGATTTTTTTTTTTGTGAACCTTGGGGCAACGTCTGCGACCATGCTCCCAAAATTTGGGAGCATCTCGTGCACTACCCGAGGAAAAACCGGGGTCGCATGGGTCGTGCACTGTCGCGCGCGGGCTGCTGTGCGCGTGCACAGGCACGACTGACACGTGTGTCGTGTCGTGTCTGTGGGACTCGTGGACCCAGTGCAGGGTGTGTCAGTCCTAGAGCTACCCTAGGCGCACCACTGGACATGAGCACGTGTCGTGTCGTGTGTCGCGTGTTGGATGCACGTGCACGCGTGCACGACGATTGTTGTGCACTGTCAAGTGTCTGTGTACACGTGTTTGTTAGGACACGATTCGTGTCCAATTCCTGGACACGAATACACTCTCATGTACCCTCACAGGTTTGATATCAATTACCAACCCTTTGTTTGGCATTTTGATGTATTTTTGAATTCGAAAATTCGAATTCCCTATTATTCACTGTTTTTCACTGATACACTGATATGGTTGATGAGGGTTTTTGTATTCTGAAATTTGATTTCGTTTCCCTGTTTTATGATGTTAATATCAGTGTTCAGTTCACCTACATGTTTAAGGAGTAGAGTACATGATTACTTGTGGGTTGTGGGATGTACTTTGGGTTCGAATTATCAGTTTCCCTTGTGACTGATACTCGGCTGATACCCATTGGCCTATTATGTGTTTTTCTGAAATCAATTCCTGATTACATTCACCCTTTCACTGTTAGATGCTGATCATGGTAAGTTTTAGTTCACCCACATGTATAGGTTGATGTCCATAGCAATTGGGACTTGTGATTGGACTTTTGGGTTGAGTTATGAGATTGTTGTTTCCTTTTATTACCTATTACTGTACATGAAAACTGAAACTGAGTTTTCCTCACTAACACACACATTGGTTACTTCTCTAACACAACCTCACATTCTCTCACACACACACACCCACAGATGAGAGTATATCACACATACATGTCTACATATATATATCCACACACACTGTTCACTCCTAACACAACACACACACAGCCCTACTCACTTATCCACACACACTGTCACACGAACCTGTTTACACTCTTACACTCTACATACTCAATCACACACACAGCCCTGTTAACTCTCACATTCACACACACACATATGCTTGCACACACACAATTCTAAATTCTAGTGTCCCTCATACTCACTCACACATGTCACACACACACATATGCATTTGGCTAACACTCTACACATTGCCTACACACGTTGCACACCCATGTGAGTGACTCACACCCTCACATTTCCTCAACACATTCACACACATATTTATGTATTCTCTATGTGTACATATATATATATATATATATATATATATATATATATATATATATATATATATATGTATATATATATTTTATATTCCTAATCTACATGTATGTGTTTTCATATATATATATATATATATATATATATATATATATATATATATATATATATATATATATATATATATATATATATATATATATATATATATATATATATATATTGTGGGTAAATAGTTACTAGTGTATATGTGAATGTGTAGTTGTTTATGAGGCAGGGATCTCATTAGCCTATTTGTATTTGGCCTATGGCCTAGGTAGATGGCCTATGGCATGTGTGTATCACTAGGATAGGTGACTTGTATGATATTTAGCTAGTTGACCTAGAATTGACTGGTTAAGCCCAGGTTTGACCAACCTAGACTAGTTTGACCTAGTTTGACTTAATTAGACTAGAATTGACCTAGTTTGACTGTTATGGTTAACTAGAGTTGACCAAAGGTTGACTTTAGCCTAGATTGACCCCAAACTTCATGTAGATGCATTATAGCAGTCTATTTCCTTATTTTAGACTTGTTGTAACTTGTATTGTTCTATAGGAGACAGACACCACTCCTCGGACAGTATATTCTCTTCGGACAATCAGGATACCAGACGAGTACATTCTCTGATCATTTCATATCTTGTTTAGGATTATATTTCCTGTTTTAGATTACTTTACTTGTTGCTGACACATTGGTAACACGGATTAGTACTATATGGATCCCTTCATGAGATGTTATCTCCCTCAGGAGCATCAGATACTCTTGTCTCGTGTGTTTCACTTACATCATGTATCTCGTGCTTCTATTATCATGAATCTTCATGAATCAGCTTGTGATTCATGTACTCTCATGAATCACATAGCCTTTACGAATCTTCATGAATCACTCACGAATCACCCTATGGGCAGTAGTATAGTCATGAATCTTAACATAACTTGACTGGATCCTTGTGTATTTATTGGGGATGGGGGAGTATAAATGAGCATGTGAATAATTCCAAAGTAGAATAGTCACGAATCACCTCTTTAGTATAGTCATGAATCACTCTCCAACTGTTCACATGTTTCATCTTGTACTCTAAATCACTAGAATCACTGATTAGTTCTCTATTATACTGTAGATATTTACTTACAGTCTCTCTCTCTTTTATATTATGCTATTCTTCTGTTTCATGTATTTTACTCTCTAGCATGATTATATTTCCTACTATGTTATGATTTGTTGAGATATATTGTGCTTGCTCCTGTCCTGACTGGACCTATTGAAAATTTTACAGAGAATGATGAGGCTATGGTGTCTACCCTTATGGTGTAGCATTAGACAACACTTGTGACTTGGACCCACTTGCAGTAGAGGATCTGCCACCAGTGGTTTAGACTGCTAGCTTAGATTTTTACCTCGTCTTTCTCAATGATACATTATTGTATATACTGGGAGTTGTTTTATCTGGATGTTGTGGAGATATTATCATAGACACTTGGATTTCTATTTGTTGTATCTCTGTGGATTCATTTCGTTCCTTATCTCTCTATCTTTTTATCGTATTCAACCTTAGATGTGATTGAGACTGTATTGTTATGTCACCTCCATTCGGAGTGTATATACTGTATAGGTACCCTTATATTGTTAGATGATTGACCTAGGACAGCGTTCTACCGTCGACACTACGATGTAGGCTGGGCGTTGTTACGTATTCGTACCCTCACAGTGGTTGCGGGTCGTGACACATTTTTAGTGGTGGCCCATGCAGGTCGAGTTTATGTAGTGGTATTCGAACAAGAGTATCACTACAGCCTGCAGTAGGATTAGAATATTTTTGAGGGTACTCAATCACACTAGGAAAAACTCTTAATCAGATTCATTTTATCTAAATTTTTTGTTTATTATCTTCCCTTGAGTATAAACTGTTCTCCTTTGAATTTTTGCTTCATTCTCATAAATTGCTTCTTATTTTGATCTGTCTTAATGATGGTTATGGAGACGCGATCTTATCGCTCCGGTTCGGGGGATACTATCGAGAGGCTGGCCACCTCTCATCCAGTTCATCGGGGCCTCGAGACCGCAGCTTCTGTTGTGTCGACTCAGGTTGGCGCTTCTGCTACATAGGAGGTGCACCTCCGCCTGTACAGAGACCTTTTCCTATCATTCCTGATTTCTCTCAGCAGCAGAGGTACATACAGCATCAGCAGCAGGCTAGAGGAACCCAGCAAGGTCGAGCTTCGCCAGGACAGTCGAGGATGCACAGGCTATTAGAGATCTTGTTGCAGGTTCCGATCTTCTCGAATCCATTCCCGCAATTGTCTCTTATAACTATCTTGAAATTTGATTCCATCTGCTCCTTGTCGACTGATCAATTTTGTTCTGTTGTTCTTGTGTTATGTTTGTTTTCTTCTGAGAAAATCATATGGGCTAGGTCACCTCAGTTATGGGATCTAGAATCTTTGATAGTCGTGTTAGCTGGCATAGTGAAAACATATAGTCAGATTTTGGACGTATTTTTCGGGTGTGGAAATTTAAGGTTTTTGTCGTCGCATGCGGTAATGCAAAAATTTTAAATACCATGAACCTAGAGGTACGTACCTTAGTCAAAGACTCTGTGATTATCGTAGCCTTGCTCACTAACATGACGAAGACTCTGAATAACATGATTTTGGATAGACGCATATGATTATCGTACCCTTCTGTTGTTAAAAAAATTTGTATTCCATCATCAAATAACTTAGGAGTAGGAATATTTAGTTTGTAGAGCTTATTCATATGTAGTTCTTCCATAGTATAATGTGTAGGAACCCTAGAGGGGGGTGAATAGGGTCAAGCTAACTAATCAAGCACTTAGCATAAGCTAATTTGCAATTTAAAAATATAAGTGCAAGAGAAGAAGCAAACACAATACCGACACCCGATGTATCCTGGTATCCTCCTAAGAGGCAGTCCAGTCCCGGAACTCTCTCCGGCTTTAATCCACTATTTGAGTAAATAGTTACACACGAGTTTGGATCCGAAGAACTCGCCAACTTCAACACGAGTTTGGATCCGAAGAACTCGCCAACTTCAACCGAGAGTTTGGATACGAAGACTCCCCAACTTCAACCTTTCACAATAGGTTTTGATCTCCTTACAATAGAATGAAGATCTCACTTTTCAACTCAATAACTCTAACACAATTTGTAGATGGCAAATGAAGGCTTTGTAGAGTTGTATGTGGATAAGCTTTGGTGGTTTGGAAATTTTTAGGCTCAAAGCATCAACCTTGAATGAAGGGGTTCAAGGCTATTTATAACCAAAGCAAAGGAAAGTGCAATAATGCAACTTTCACAGGCTGACGGATCATCCGCCGGATTTCCGCGGAAATCCGCCGGATCATCCGCCTGAATAGTCCAACGGCTATAAAAAGAGCCGTTGGGATCAATCATTCGTAAAATCCAACCGTTGGAATGCAAACGGTCATATGACGGAAAATCCGTCGGAATTCCGCAGTTTTCCGCCGGATAATCCGAACACTCACAGAAGGTATTCTGTGAGACCATTCGGATCTTTCGTCGGATTTCCGCGGAGATCCGTCGGATTATCCGCCAGGATTCCGAAGATTGTCCTGGGATATATTCTACCCTAGCTTTCGATTTTGCCATCCATTTCTTGTGTTTACAATTATTCCTAAGACTCATTACAGACTCCAGATATACTATAGCAGGTGCAAGCTTCTTCAGAGTCTTGAAATGATGATGGCATGGCTTGGCTTCTTCCTTTGATAGGTGCTGGCTTTTTCCCTTGGCGGCAGCTGTCCAAAGATATCCAGTTTGTGAAAGCGGAACCCCCGGTGCGTGGCTCCAGAGATGTCGTCGGGTGGTTCAGAAAAATCTTGTGGGATCCATCGTCTTTGGCCCACCATGATTTCTTCATTGCATATGTCCACATTGATCTTGCTTATTGCTTTTCTGCATGTACATGTTAGACGAACAAAGCAATATACATAGTAGCAAGTATGATAAGTTTAATGCTCATTAGGACAATGATGAGTTTAAGTATAAGTGCTAAGGTGATAGCATAAAAGTTAGTGATATCATAATGATTAAACTTAATTGAATAACCACAATCAAAAACATAGTTTTGATTTTGGCAACCCGATTAAATTTAAGATAGAAAGCTCATATCACTAATATGTAAACCAATAGGCACATATCACCAAAGGTATAAGTATAAGTAGAAATGCTATAGCGATAGTATAAAGATTAGTGATAATGAAATGCTAAACTTAACATATTAACCATATTCAAAAATATGATACAATCATTGGGCCAACATAATGATATGATGACTTGTAGAGTGTCTGTACCCTAGAGATGATAGTTAGCATTGGTATTAGAATAGTAACCCATTGTAGATGGTTTTCCTGTTATTTATAATACCAACCAGTTTACACATAGGATGTTAGTATTCCTTACAGCTTTGATGATTTATTATTATTTTTCCCTTACCTTTCTCAGAGAGGCACCCATGACTAGAGCCTGTCCTTGAGTATAGTTGTAGCTGCACCTAAGACTGAGAGGTCTATATACATAGATAGATTGTAAGTGATATTGGCATATAGGATGTGGGTCGATTGGTATCTATAGGCCATTGTTGTATAGGGTATTGACATGTTGTTAGCCTATAATTGGTTCAGTTTTCTATTTTAGTTAAGTTCTCATTGTGTTGAGTTCAGTCGTGTTTATAGGCAGTGTGCAGACCCTTCACTAGAGTCCTTGTTCCCCTAGTTCATACTATTTCAAGTTGTTCACTGCACTCACCACTTGGACAGTTCACTGTTCTATCCCAATACACCCTATAGTATCTAACCCCCTTCATTGGAGTGATAGGCATGTGGTAGAGAGTGTGTGTTATTAGACCTTAAGTAGTATTGAGGTGATGAGAGTTACATATATATAGTTTGTATGTATGTGTAAGGTATTTTGATTTGATATGTGGCCTGCACTCATTGTAGTATAATGCCTATTGCATTTCCTGCACACCAGTTAGGTTCATTGCTTTTAGACCACTGTCCTGCATATAGTTTAGTAGGTGTTCAGTCCAGATAGAGAGGAGATGCCAGGTTGATCGAAAGGCATGTTTTAGTCACCATGTATATTTCCTTTCACTTTGACTTTACAAGTGGACCAAAATGTCCTGTCCTTTAGCTCATAATTTCAGTCTCCTTAGCATCATTCCCTTTTGCCTACACTGACGATTCAGACCATTCATCCTTAGCCTAATTTCTAAGCATTTGTTCAGTCACTTATAAGTTTAGTCTACCATAACCCTTGATAATCAGTTATTATGTATGGATATATAGGTGATATACTTAGGATATATGTAATGGGTTGTTGTTCTTGAACTTGTGTATATGTGGTATTTGGCAATTGTGTGCTTAGAATATAGGTATTTAGTATGGGTGACTTGATAGAATTGGAAAGTTAAGAGCTAGCCTATTATAGAGTTTTTTTTGCTAATCTCTAGTTGCTAGCACTTAGATAGCTAGCATAGGTAACACCCCAAGAAGTTGACCAGTTGATGACCAAGTACTTGGATGTTGAGAAGTTGACTAGTGGTTGACCCTTGACTATGTTTGACCTAGAAGGAGTACTACCATCTTAAATTTCGAGGACAAATTTTTTCTAAGATGGGTAGACTTGTAACACCCAGTTTTCTAAATAAGGGTAATTTTAAAATTTTGTAATTTTAATCTTTTATTAATGACATTTAAATCATGATATAAATTTTGGTGATTTTTGATTATTTTAAAAATTATTAAAACCATGACTTGTGATTTACCAAATTAAAGACTAGTGATATGGCATTAGGATAATTATTTTTACTTTTGAGCGTGGGGGTATTTTCATCATTATGAACTTTTGGGAAATATTTAGATTTATTATGAATTATTGAGATTTATTTGAATTTATATGATTTTTGGTATATTTTAATTAAGGGTTAATCTAGACTTGACTAGTGTTGACTTTGGAGCCTAACCTAGAAACTAACCCTAGTTGGTGACCCTAGTCTAACTCTAGTTAACCTACTTTAGTAATTAGAAATTAGTTTTAAAGTAGGGAGGATTAGTTTGGGTGGAATTAGTCCATGACTAGTGACTTAAGTCAATGACTTATGACTTATCAATTTTAAGCCTAGTGTTTAAGCCATAGGCCCATGAATTAAGCCCAAGACCAATCCTAACCCAACCATGGCAGCCACTATTAGGTTTCCCTTGCCTATAAGTAGTCTCTTAAGAGTGTTCTTGTCTCTTTTTAGGTTTGCCCTAATTTTGGTGGAAAGGTATTTTCTCCTATGCTCAAAATTCCTAATTAATTCATTTTAGCTCCTTTTTAATCCTAGTCTTTTGCAATAGGATCTAATTTATGTTTATATTCTGATTTTGGAGGATTTTGCGTACCATTTGGAGATTGGAGTTGCCATTTGGAATCCCCTCTTTGGAGCTTGTTCTTGAGTTTTGATACTCAATATGTAAACCATCTAAACCCTTGTTTCTTCCTGATTTCTTACATAATAGGTTAGGTTTAGGGGTTACCTAAGTGCCCACAAAATTTGGGCAAAATTCGTGTCCATTTCGTGTCCGTATCGGACACGTATCGTATTGATATACTAGGTGTTTGTAGAAATGCCACATAGGAATTAATTTTCATATTTTTGAAATGTAATTGCATGGATTTGTAGATCTTGATGTGTGTATTAATTTTTGTGAAGGTAGTAGTATGTTTCGTGTCCATTTGTCTCATGTTTTTATGAGTGGACACGCAGCACGAGCCCGTAGGCCGTGTCCTGTATCACGGTCTCCATATCTCTGGACACAGGACACGTTGTGTCCTGATTTTTTGTTTGAACCTTGGGGCAACGTCTGCGACCATGCTCCCAAAATTTGGAAGTTTTTCGTGCACTACCCGAGGAGAAATCGAGGTCGCATGGGTCGCACTCTGTCGCACGCGGGCTGTTGTGCGCGTGCATAGGCACGACTGACACGCGTGTTGTGTCGTGTCTGTGGGACTCGTGGACCCAGAGCAGGGTGTGTCAGTCCTAGAGTTACCCTAGGCGCACCACTGGACACGAGCACGTGTCGTGTCGTATCGTGTGTCGCGTGTTGAATGCACGTGCACGCGTGCACGACGATTATTGTGCACTGTCAAGTGTCTGTGTACACGTGTTTGTTTGGACACGAATACACTCTCATGTACCCTCACATGTTTGATATCAATTACCAACCCTTTGTTTGGCATTTTGATGTGTTTTTGAATTCGAAAAATCGAATTCCCTATTATTCACTGTTTTTCACTGATACACTGATACGGTTGATGTGGGTTTTTATATTCTGAAATTTGATTTCGTTTCCCTGTTTTATGATGTTAATATTACTGTTCAGTTCACCTACATGATTAAGGAGTAGAGTACACGATTACTTGTGGTTTGTGGGATGTACTTTGGGTTCGAATTATCAGTTTCCCTTGTGACTGATACTCGGCTGATGTAACGCCCCAGTCCCAAAATACATAGGACCAAGTACGTGAACATGCCAGCTGTATATATACAAAGAACACTCCAATATATGGAATTCCTCATATATACACATAAGCTATAAATAAATAATCACAGGCCAGATTAACATATCTAATCTCATCACAGCTCAACACAAAAGATAATGAAGTCCAAATAAATGAATAAGAGTATCAAAAGATAGCCGGGTGAACATACTCACTCCAATCAGCTATGAAAAATAGTCACACAAGATTGGTGTCCGACCTCCGCAAAAATAGAAAGAAAAAGAGATGTAAAATAATGTCTACAACTGTCTCAGATAAGAAATAGACTAGGAATCATAAGGTACTGTCTCATCGTCAATGTAAGATAGCTCCAATGCCGCTCCGTACTCCTGTGGAAACTCGTCTAAACCTGGAGAGATAACCAGGTCCTCAGGGGACATAGCAAGATACAAGAAAACACCATGCCATAATAAACTGTGATAATATAATAAGAGAAAAAGGTATGCATGCAATCGGTTTCCTGACTATTCTACTGTGAACATGCAGTTGAGATACAATCCTTCGACGCATGAGCCCTGGCTGAAAATAGGATCGGCATAGTTCCCATAGAGGGTACCAGGGGCCTACGTCCATAACGCTCGGGAAGCGTCAGAGGGCACCATGTGCAAGGGGCTACGTCCATAACGCTCTGGATAACGTCAGAGGGCACCTGGAGCCTGCGTCTCCGGCGGAGCGCACAGGTGATCATGAAAGTGTAAAGAAGCCCATACGTCAGGTATTGTTCTCCCCACCCAATGCCTAGTATCATCATCTCCATGACTGATATGAACCTCTAGTAACCGCCAAGTCTTCTAACATGCAATACTATTGGCAGTTACTCCTATCCGTCGCACGCTCCATACGTATCGGTGGCCAGCCGACTACGCGGAAACGTGTCCTACATGTGACTCACATCACGTGATACAACAAGTGTCAAGGCCGTATGAGATATACCAATACCTCAACATCAGTGGGTGGTCACTACACTAAGTCAATACAAGAGAATAAATAAAGCAAGAAGAACGACCGATATAGTCGCTTGCACCCAAGTGTGACTTGGATGCACAGTTAAAATATCACGAAACAATACAGAAAATAACAACTGAAAATATGAATATAATAATCACAGAGTAGGATGGCAAGGTATCTTGCCTGGTGGTATAAAGTGGCAAGTCCAAGAGTAGCAAGTGTCCGCACCAAAAACTCATAAATCACAGATGACTCCAAACTCTGAAACAAACATCAAAAATGGTCTCGGTGAAAAAGATATACCTAGAAAACGCCTGTCCAAAAGTCAAATTCTGGAACAGGGGCAAAATCATAATTTCGGGTCAAAACGATGTCAGCCGTTGGACCCGCTTTGCACCGAAACACGTGCCGAAGTCTACGGTCTCTAGAGTCATCAAACTAAATGTCTGCGGTTTTAGTTTGAGGAGAGGAACTCAACGGTATGTCCAGTTTTGGATTCCGAGGAGCCGTGTACAAAATCACCCGTTTGAGTGGGTCGCGGGCCCGCCAAAATTGGGTTCCGATTCGACCTTCTCAGAATCGAACCAAACTTGGCATACAGGACCAGAATTTTGATCCGGACCTGTTGGCACAAGTTTCGTCTCGATTCGACGACTGTACACAAAGTTATGGACAAGTTTGCAAAACGCCGATACGGGGTATCTCGACGGATACTCGTTGATTTCGTCGCACACACGCGACGAAACTGAGTTCCGTCAGTTCCCACATGTCCGCAACGTCCATACGCGCCTTTCGATGCATATAACGCGCGACCACGTCGCCCGGTTTGTCGGGGCGACGTCATATCGGACAAAAATTTCAGAAATTTATTATTTTGAAATCAGTTTTTCTCACAAGTTTAACATGGAATTAATACACACACAGAAATCAAAATACTAATCTACCAGTTATGTTTCCATCGTGGTTAGGTTGTCTTCGAACGTGTTCAATTAGTTTTCCAAAACTTGCGATCATCTGGTCGAAATTTTGTGTCAAACAGGACTTGGTTAAAGGGAGAATTCTGCACCTAAACAGTGTTAATTCCTGAACTTTCGGAAATTTCCTAAAATTGTAGTATGCCATTAGAGGAAATATAATTTAAGGGACTTGTAGGGGGTCAACTGGGCTACCTATACAAATTTATGGATCGCTTTTTCATCAAACGTAGAGGAAGAAAAGTGGGGTCGAAGTTGAGTACCTTGCGGTTGATCGAAACAGAGCTTCCTCTGTTCCACGCGAACGCGGGCTCCGACGACGTCTCCGGTCAACGACGACAGTTTGTTGGCGACTGGGATGTGCGCGCGTGAAGGCGATGAGGGTTCACGAGAAGGGGTGGCCCTCAATTTTCGTGGGAGTTAGGGTTTAGTTTCGGCGGAGCAGTATATATACTGCTCCCGCGGTCTTCTATTCCTATTAGGAATAGAACGCAATTATCAATGGGCTCGGGTTGGTTACTCTAAGCAGGTGCTGCTATGCGACATGGGTATTAGGGGGTGTTCGGGTCCCACAAAAGTTGTTTTGGTTTTTGCTTAAAATAGCAACTGGAGTTGCTGCTAAGGGGTTTGGTTCTTAGGGGGTCGGGCCCACTGCTGATGGTGGGGGTCACGGCCACCATCAGTGTTGCCCTTTTTTTTTTTTTTACAATACAATTATATATATATATATATATATATATATATATATATATATATATATATATATATATATATATATATATATATATATATATATATATATATATATATCAAATATAATTATAACTACCTTTTAAGCAAGCAATCAATTCCCAAAACTTACCAATAAATTCCTAAAAATCCTATAATTTATTATACCCCTATTTAATAGAAATATTAACATGCACACATAATAATGTATATATATACACATGCATTTATATTACGCACATATACCAAATAAATTCTAAATAATATAGAATAATAATTTTTAAGGCACTAAAATAATTAGAAAATATTGGTTGGTTTACATCCTACCCAACTTAAAGAAAATTTCGTCCTCGAAATTAAACTAAGGTTGGGGGATCAATGCAATGCAAGGAATATAATGGTACTTAATATACAAGACATACCTTCACCTTCGAACAAATGCGGGTAGCGATTTCGGATGTCGTCCTCGCGCTCCCAAGTAGACTCCCCTGGCGAGTGGTGCTTCCATGCCACGCGAACCAATGGAATAGATCGGTTTCGCAACACTTTCACTCGGCGATCGAGGATACCTACTGGTTGCTCTTCGTACGACAAGCTCGGTCCAACTGTGATCTCGGAGTGGTCAAGCACATGATTACTGTCCGCCACGTACCTCCTCAACTGAGATACATGGAATACGTCATGCACTCCCTCTAGCGACGGTGGCAATGCCAATCTGTAGGCAACCTCTCCAACGCGTTCCAAGACATCGAAAGGGCCGATGTACCTTGGACTCAACTTGCCACGTCCTCCGAATCGAATCGTGCCTCTAGTGGGGGATATCTTCAAGAACACATGGTCACCCTCTTTGAACTCCAAGGGTCGACGACGATTATCTGCCCACTGCTTTTGACGATCCTGCGCTGCTCACAGGTGGTTCTGAATCTTCTTCACTGTCTCCACTGTGCTCAAGACCAACTCGGGACCCAATAGCTATCGCTCTCCTATATCGCCCCAACAAACAGGAGACCGACACTTCCTACCATACAACGCTTCAAACGGAGCCATCTGAATGCTCGTTTGATAGCTATTGTTGTAGAAAAACTCAACAAGATGAAGATGGTCCTCCCACGAACCGCCAAAATCAAGCATACACGCTCTCAACATATTCTCTAGCGTCTGAATGGTACGCTCCGACTGGCCGTCTGTCTGCGGATGATACGATGTGCTAAACTTCAATCCGGTGCCCAAACTCTCTTGCATGCTTCACCAAAAATGCGAGGTGAATCTCGAGTCACGGTCCGACATAATACTAACAGGCACACCGTACAATCTCACAATCTGCTCCATATACATATCCGCCAATACCTCAGTCGACTGGCCCACTCAAAAAGGCAAGAAATGTGCTGACTTCGTAAGTCTATCAATGATCACCCACACTGCGTCACGTCCTCTAGGACTCCGAGGAAAACCCGTAACGAAATCCATCGTAATGTGCTCCCACTTCCACTCGGGAATGGGTAGCGGCTGCAGTAATCCGACCGTCCTCTGGTGCTCCGCCTTCACTTGTTGACATACCAAGCACTTGGCAACAAAACGAGCTATCTTCCGCTTCATTCCGTGCCACCAATAATACTGTCGTAAATCGCGATACATCTTGGTCCCTCCGGGATGAATAGAGTAAGTCGAACTGTGAGCCTCTGCCATCAGCTCCTGTCGTAAATCTCCATTGGAAACATAAATACGATCACCATATCGCAATGTCCCATCAGTGTGGATCCTCAATCCTGTCTGCTCTCCTGCTTCAGTCCTCTCCTTCAGCCGTCAAAATCTAGCATCATTAGGCAATGCTGCCTTGATGCGCTCTATCAATGATGATTGCACTTGAAGGTTGGCTAATACGCCGTCTGCTCCCGGCAGTACTACCTCAATACCAAGCTGCTCCAAGTCTCTAATCAATTCCTTCTGTGTAGTCAAAAAGTGTGCCATGGGTTTACGGCTTAATGCGTCTGCCATGACATTAGCCTTGCCCGGATGATAATATAGCTCAATCTCATAATCCTTCATCAACTCCAACCAACGTCGCTGTCGCATATTCAACTCCTTTTGTGTGAACACGTACTTGAGGCTCTTATGATCAGTGTAGATATCAACCTTCTCGCCGTACAAGTAGTGTCTCCATAGCTTCAAAGCAAAGATAACCGCTGCGAGCTCTAGATCGTGGGTTGGATAATTCTTCTCATGCACTCTCAACTGTCGCGATGCATATGCTACTATACGACCATGCTGCATCAATACACATCCTAATCCCTTCCCGGATGTGTCGCTGTATATCACAAATTCTCCTTGGCCCGATGGTAGTGTCAAGATCGGTGCTGTGGTCAACCGCTTCTTCAATTCGTCAAAAGCGGCTTGACACTCGTCTGTCTATATAAACTTCTGATCCTTGCAAGTCAATCGAGTCATAGGTCCCGCTATTCGAGAGAAATCTTCTACGAACCGTCGGTAGTAACCCGCAAGTCCGAGGAAACTTCTCACTTCAGAAGATATTGTGGGAGCGGGCCATGATTTGACTGCTGTGATCTTCTCTGGGTCTACCGATATACCATCGCCCGTAACAATATGACCAAGGAATGATACCTCCTTGAGAAAGAAATCACACTTGCTAAGCTTCGCAAAAAGTCGCTCATTCCTCAATGTTCCCAAAACGATCCGTAGATGCTGCTCGTGCTCCTCTTGACTCTTGGAGTAAATCAAGATATCGTCTATAAAGACTACTACGAATTTGTCCAAATATTGGTGAAAGATCTTGTTCATTAAATTCATGAAGACTGCGGGTGCATTGGTCAAACCGAAGGGCATGACCAAGAACTCGTAGTGTCCATACCTCGATCGAAAAGTCGTCTTCGCAATATCTTCCTTCCGAACCTTCAATTGGTGATAGCCCGATCGTAAGTCAATCTTGGAGAATACTTTTGCTCCACTCAGTTGATCGAATAGATCGTCTATACGCGGCAAGGGATACTTGTTCTTCACCGTTACCGCATTCAGTGCTCTATAGTCAATGCATATGCGCACTGTCCCGTCTTTCTTAGGCACAAAAAGAACGGGTGCTCCCCATGGTGACGCACTGGCACGAATAAATCCCTTCTCTAATAAGTCATCAATTTGCGTCTTCATCTCTACCAACTCCTTGGGTGCCAGACGATATACTCGAAATGAAATAGGCTCGGCTCCGGGAATAAGCTCAATAGAAAACTCAATATCTCGGTCAGGTGGTAGTCCTGGCAACTCCTCAGGGAATACATCCTCGAACTCTGTGATAATAGGGTGCTGAGGGGTGTCATGCATCATCATATGAGTCCCCGATGTGGGTGCCTCACAACTATCTCCGTCTTCTTTGGTGAATTCAAACTCTGCCGCATTCGGTGGTCTAAAGATGATACTGCTCTTATGGCAGTCTATGAGAGCAAAATGCTGGCTCAACCAGTCCATTCCAAGAACCACATCAAATGTCGGCATAGGGAATACAAGAAGTCATGCCATCATCTCTCTGCCATTTATCACTACAGGACAAAGTCTACAAATACCACTAACAGGTACAACTCCTCCTCCAGTGAGGATTTTAACATTCTTAGCTAAGGGTGTGATGGGAATGCTGTGTCTAGTGGCAAAACTAGTGGCTATGAATGAATGAGTGGCTCCAGTTCAAATAATATAATAGCAGAAAAAGATACAACTAGAACCATACCTGCTATAACTTTCGCCTCTGTCTCTATATCCTCAACAGCAAGCGAGAATGCCTGCCCATAGTTCTGTCCCGGGCCCTGAGCTCTGGCCTTGTTGTACTGTGTGCCTTGGGGAGGCAATGGTGGACGAGGTGCTCCTGCTATAGGCCGTGGTGCTGGAAGAGCTGGAGCTGTGGGCCTCGGATTTTGCCGAGCATTTACTATTGTATGTTGCTCCGGACAATCTTTGAGCATGTGCTGGTTAGATCCACATCTCAAGCATAATCCAAGGCGAGTCCTGCAGTCATTCTGGATATGTCCTTGTTTACCGCAGTAATGGCAAACAGGCTTCTGATAAGGTGAGGACCTCTGCTGGAACTATCCTGTGGTCCTCCTGATAGGTCCACCCTGAGTAGCTCGGGCTGGTGTAGCTGCGGGGGTATGACGCCTCGATGTCTGCTGCTGTTCCTTACGAAGAATCTCCTGAGCACGAGCTTCTTCCAAGACAGTTGAATGGGAGACTCGAGACTGAGTAGTCGTATAAGACTTGAGCTCTGGTGCAAGCCCCTGGTAGAATCTCCTCGCCTTCTCTAACTCTGTCGGAATCAATCCCGCACCAAATCGACTCAGGCGATTGAACTCCGAGTCATACTCATCAACTGTCATATTCCCTTGCTTCAGATGGAGGAACTGGTCGTAGAGACCATCTCGAACATGAATAGGGAAGAATCTCTCATAAAATGCATCATAGAACTGCTTCCAAGTGATCCCAGTGCCTAATCGCCTCTCTTCCGCCTTCCACCAGTGGTGAGCATTGTCTTCTAACAGTAGGTCCACTGCTGTCATCCAATTTTGAGCTGGCAACTGGGATGCCTTCAGTAGTTTCTCAGTACTAATAAGCCACTGTGACACCTCTAATGGCTTCTCCGTCCCTCTAAAGGCCTTGGGGTTCATATCTGTGAAATCTTTGATAGAGCCTTCATAGGGATGCAGAGCCGGTGCTGGTACTGGTGCTGGAGGTGGTGGTGGGGGTCTAGCCATAGATGCCATCATCGTCTGTCTCATCAGCTCAGTCTACTGCCACTGAGCCTGCATCATGGCATACATAAACTGAGTAGTAGGGCTCCCATCAGTCGGTGGTAGAGGCATCTGAGGTCCCGACTGTGGAGGAAACTGCTGAGGGAATGGTGGTGGTGGAGGCAGTGGTACATTCCCTCCCGGTGGCATGGTAGTAGTCTGTCCAGCCTGGCTGCCTGGGGGTGCTGCGATCTCGGGGTACTCCGTCGTCGGTATCGTAGTAGGCTGCGATAGTCCTGGCTGGTAAGGTGTCGCTGGAGTCATGGGAGGATTCTGTCCCTCCGGAGTAATCTCCTCACCAGATGTGAGGGCCAAGGCAGAAGTGCGTCCGCTTCGTAGATTCATACTGTAGGCACGAGGAAGATAAGTTGATATTAAGAAAGATTAGATATGAAGTAAATCGAATAATCAAGGAAGTTTCGAAAAGATTGGAAGTCAAGGATAGTAGTAGTTCTGGATGAGATATTCCTATTCCTATATGCAGGCTTGTTGGGCACAGTCATGTAACCCAACAATATTAAATCTGACCTGCATGGGCCACCACAAAAACATGTAATGCCCCAGTCCCAAAATACATAGGACCAAGTACGTGAACATGCCAGCTGTATATATACAAAGAACACTCCAATATATGGAATTCCTCATATATACACATAAGCTGTAAATAAATAATTACAGGCCAGATTAACATATCTAATCTCATCACAGCTCAACACAAAAGATAATGAAGTCCAAATAAATGAATAAGAGTATCAAAAGATAGGCGGGTAAACATACTCACTCCAATCAGCTATGAAAAATAGTCACACAAGATTGGAGTCCGACCTCCGCAAAAATAGAAAAAAAAAAGAGATGTAAAATAATGTCTACAACTGTCTCAGATAAGAAATAGACTAGGAATCATAAGGTACTGCCTCATCGTCAATGTAAGATAGCTCCAATGCCGCTCCGTACTCCTGTGGAAACTCGTCTAAACCTGGAGAGATAACCAGGTCCTCAGGGGACATAGCAAGATACAAGAAAACACCATGCTATAATAAACTGTGATAATATAATAAGAGAAAAAGGTATGCATGCAGTCGGTTTCCTGACCATTCTACTGTGAACATGCAGTTGAGATACAATCCTTCGACGCATGAGCCCTGGCTGAAAATAGGATCGGCATAGTTCCCATAGAGGGTACCAGGGGCCTACGTCCATAACGCTCGGGAAGCGTCAGAGGGCACCATGTGCAAGGGGCTACGTCCATAACGCTCTGGATAACGTCAGAGGGCACCTGGAGCCTGCGTCTCCGGCGGAGCGCACAGGTAATCATGGAAGTGTAAAGAAGTCCATACGTCAGGTATTGTTCTCCCCACCCAATGCCTAGTATCATCATCTCCATGACTGATATGAACCTCTAGTAACCGCCAAGTCTTCTAATATGCAATACTATTGGCAGTTACTCCTATCCGTCGCACGCTCCATACGTATCGGTGGCCAGCCGACTATGCGAAAACGTGTCCTACATGTGACTCACATCACGTGATACAACAAGTGTCAAGGCCGTATAAGATATACCAATACCTCAATATCAGTGGGTGGTCACTAGACTAAGTCAATGCAAGAGAATAAATAAAGCAAGAAGAACGACCGATATAGTCGCTTGCACCCAAGTGTGACTTGGACGCACAGTTAAAATATCATAAAACAATGCAGAAAATAACAACTGAAAATAAGAATATAATAATCAAGAGTAGGGTGGCAAGGTATCTTGCCTGGTGGTACAAAGTGGCAAGTCCAAGAGTAGCAAGTGTCCGCACCAAAAACTCACAAATCACAGATGACTCCAAACTCTGAAACAAACATCAAAAATGGTCTCGATGAAGAAGATATACCTAGGAAACGCCTATCCAAAAGTCAAATTCTGGAACAGGGGCAAAATCATAATTTCGGATCAAAACGATATCCGTCGTTGGACCCGCTTTGCACCGAAATGCGTGCCAAAGCCTACGGTCTCTAAAGTCGTCAAACTAAATGTCTACGGTTTCAGTTTGAGGAGAGGAACTCAACGGTATGTCCAGTTTTGGATTCCGAGGAGCCGTGTACAAAATCGCCCGTTTGAGTAGGTCGCGGGCCCGCCAAAATTGGGTTCCGATTCGACCTTCTCAGAATTGAACCAAACTTGGCATACAGGACCAGAATTTCGATCTGAACCTGTTGGCGCAAGTTTCGTCACGATTCGACGACTGTACACAAAATTATGGACAAGTTTGCAAAACGCCGATACGGGGTATCTCGACGGATACTCGTTGATTTCGTCGCACACACAGGACGAAACTGAGTTCCGTCAGTTCCCACATGTCTGCAACGTCCATACGCGCCTTTCTATGCGTATAATGCACGACCACGTCGCCCGGTTTGTCGGGGCGACGTCGTATCGGACAAAAATTTCAGAAATTTATTATTTTGAAATCAGTTTTTCTCACAAGTTTAACATGGAATTAATACACACACAGAAATCGAAATACTAATCTACCAGTTATGTTTCCATCGTGGTTAGGTTACGTGTTCAATTAGTTTTCCAAAACTTGTGATCATCTGGTCAAAATTTTGTGTCAAACAGGGCTTGGTTAAAGGGAGAATTTTGCACCTAAACAGTGTTAATTCCTGAACTTTCGAAAATTTCCTAAAATTGTAGTATACCATTAGAGGAAATATAATTTAAGGGACTTGTAGGGGGTCAACTGGGCTACCTATACAAATTTACGGATCGCTTTTTCATCAAACGTAGAGGAAGAAAAGTGGGGTCGAAGTTGAGTACCTTGCGGTTGATCGAAACAGAGCTTCCTCTGTTCCACGCGAACGCGGGCTCCGACGACGTCTCCGGTCAACGAGGACAGTTTGCTGGCGACTGGGATGTGCGCGCGTGAAGGCGATGAAGGTTCACGAGAAGGGGTGGCCGTCAATTTTCGTGGGAGTTAGGGTTTAGTTTCGGCGGAGCAGTATATATACTGCTCCCGCGGTCTTCTATTCCTATTAGGAATAGAAAGCAATTATCAATGGGCTCGGGTTGGTTACTCTAAGCAGGTGCTGCTATGCGACATGGGTATTATGGGGTGTTCGGGTCCCACCAAAAGTTGTTTTGGTTTTTGCTTAAAATAGCAACTGGAGTTGCTGCTAAGGGGTTTGGTTCTTAGGGGGGTCGGGCCCACTGCTGATGGTGGGGGTCACGGCCACCATCAGTGTTGCCTTTTTTTTTTTTTTACAATACAATTAATTATATATATATATATATATATATATATATATATATATATATATATATATATATATATATATAACTACCTTTTAAGCAAGCAATCAATTCCCAAAACTTACCAATAAATTCCTAAAAATCCTATAATTTATTATACCCCTATTTAATAGAAATATTAACATGCACACATATAATAATGTATATATATACACATGCATTTATATTACGCACATATACCAAATAAATTCTAAATAATATAGAATAATAATTTTTAAGGCACTAAAATAATTAAAAAATATTGGGGGTTTACAGCTGATACCCATTGGCCTATTATGTGTTTTTCTGAAATCAATTCCTAATTTCATTCTCCCTTTCACTGTTAGATGCTGATCATGGTAAGTTTTAGTTCACCCACATGTATAGGTTGATGTCCATAGCAATTGGGACTTGTGATTGGACTTTTGGGTTGAGTTGTGAGATTGTTGTTTCCGTCTATTACCTATCACTGTACAGGAAAATAGAAACTGAGTTTTCCTCACTAACACACACATTGGTCACTTCTCTAACACAAACTCACATTCTCTCACACACACACCCACAGATGAGAGTATCTCACACATACATGTCTACACAAATATATCCACACACACTGTTCACTCTTAACACAACACACACACAGCCCTACTCAATTATCCACACACACTGTCACACGAACCTATTTACACTCTTACACTCTACATACTCAATCACACACACAGCCCTGTTAACTCTCACATTCGTGCACACACATATGCTTGCACACACACAATTCTAAATTCCAGTTTCCCTCACACTCACTCACATACCCACATGTTACACACACACATATGCATTTGGCTAACACTACACATTGCCTACACACATTGCACACCAATGTGAGTGACTCACACCCTCACATTTCCTCAACACATTCACACAATATATATATATATATATATATATATATATATATATATATATATATATATATATATATATATATATATATATATATGTACACATAGAGAATACATAAATGTGTGTGTGAATGTGTTGAGAAAATGTGAGGGTGTGAGTCACTCACATTGGTGTGCAATGTGTGTAGGCATATATATATATATATATATATATATATATATATATATATATATATATATATATATATATATATATATATATATATATATATTGCGGGTAAATAGTTACTAGTGTATATGTGAATGTGTAGTGGTTTATGAGGCAGGGATCTCATTAGCCTATTTGTATTTGTCCTATGGCCTAGGTAGATGGCCTATAGCATGTGTGTATCACTAGGATAGGTGACTTGTATGATATTTAGCTAGTTGACCTAGAATTGACTGGTTAAGCCTAGGTTTGACCAACCTAGACTAGTTTGACCTAGTTTGACTTAATTAGACTAGAATTGACCTAGTTTGACTGTTAGGGTTGACTAGAGTTGACCAAAGATTGACTTTAGCTTAGATTGACCCCAAACTTCATGTAGATGCATTATAGCAGTCTATTTCCTTATTTTAGACTTGTTGTAGCTTGTATTGTTCTATAGGAGACAGACACCACTCCTCGGACAGTATATTCTCTTCGAACATTCAGGATACCAGGCGAGTACATTCTCTCATCATTTTATATCTTATTTAGGATTATATTTCCTGCTTTAAATTACTTTACTTGATGTTGATACATTGGCAACACGGATTGGTACTATATGGATCCCTTCATGAAATGTTATCCCCCTCGGGAGCATCAGATACTCTTGTCTCGTGTATTTCACTTACATCATGTATCTCGTGCTTCTATTATCATGAATCTTCATGAATCAGCTTGTGATTCCTGTACTCTCATGAATCACAGAGCCTTCACGAATCTTCATGAATCACTCACGAATCATCCTATATGGGTAGTAGTATAGTCATGAATCTTAACGTAACTTGACTGGATCCTTGTTTATTGATTGGGAATGGGGGAGTATAAATGAGCATGTGAATAATTCCAAAATAGAATAGTTACGAATCACCTCTTTAGTATAGTCATGAATTACCCTCCAGTTGTTCACATGTTTTATCTTGTACTCTAAATCACTAGAATCACTGATTAGTTCTCTATTATACTGTAGATATTTACTTACAGTCTCTCTCTCTTTTATATTATGCTATTTTTCAGTTTCATGTATCTTACTCTCTAGCATGATTATATTTCCTACTCTGATATGATTTGTTGAGATGTATTATGCTCGCTCCCGTCCTGACTGGACCTATTAAAAATTTTACGGAGAATAATGAGGCTATGGTGTCTACCCTTATGGTGCAGCTTTACCCAAGAGTAGGAAGCATTCAATGATCCTGGATACAGTCCAGACGGCATACTGTCGGTATGGACCGGCATGCCATCGGTATGTCGGTCTGAACAGTAACGATCATAATTATATCCGTTGGGAGCATTTAATGCTAGCAATTAATGCTAGTATTCGTCATTCAAAAATCAAATTTCGTAAACCTGTATACCGTCGGTATGCAGCGGTATGCCGTCGATATACCGATGTTCGTCACAGAACATTTTGTGATAAACAAAACGGTATACCGTCGGTATGTCGATGTTTGTCACAGAACGTTTTTATGGCTCACAAAATGGTGTACCGCCGGTATGCCGGAGCATACCGTCGGTATGCCGACATTTCTCATAGAACGTTTTTGAGGTAAACAAAACGGTATACCGTCGATATGCCAGAGCATACCATCGGTATGCCGACATTTGACACAGAACGTTTTGTGGTCAATAAAACGATATACCGTCGGTATGCCGTAGTATACCGTCGGTATGTCGTTCTTTAGGATATTGATTTTTGACTGAAGAATTAGAAAGCTTTTAGTTTTATCATCCAACCTTAAGTGTTCACAAAAAGACCTAGACCTTGTACAGACTCGAAATCTTGAAGTGTTGAGAGCCGTCTTTCTAGGAAAGCCGGTCTTTGCTTCAGTTTTCAAGGCTTTGATGACTAGTCTTGAATGGGCAGACTTTTATTTAGTAGAACTTCTGAAATGATATCAATATGAAAACAGAGAAAACTAGACTACGAAGTTGTTGTTAATGTTATCAAAATAAATGTGCCAACAAAAATCACTATACTATATATCATATAACTTGTCTAGACCCTATTATACTACTAGTTTCTACCTTACATATATATATATATATATATCAGCCGACGAGGCGGGTTCGGTGGAGGCCGTCCACAACACGCTCCAGACCTACGAAAGGTGCTCAGGGCAGAAGATCAACCCAGATAAGAGTGTCATCTACACACACCACAAGATCAAGAGAGAGCAAGCGGCTAGCATATATTCCATCACATTATTCTCCATCAAGCACCCTCCATTCCTCTACCTTGGATGCCCCTCGTGTATGGGAAATCCAACGCCGGGATCTTTGAGAACTTGACCAATCGCATCAGAAAAAAGCTCGAGGGTTGGCACAATGCCATCCTATCCCCAGGAGGCAAGATTATCCTCATCAATCACGTTCTCACCTCCATTCCCATCTATACCCTGGCAGCGTGTTCCCCACCCAAGAAAGTCCTATCCCACATCGAGAGCATCTTCAGCCATTTCCTCTGGGGCCATAGCGACGGCCACGAGAAGCACCATTGGGCCAGTTGGGACACCATGGCTCGCCCAACTAGCGAGGGGGTCTGGGTTTTTCCAAACTTTCACACATTGTCAGCGCCTTCTCGATGAAATTGTGGTGGACGCTCCGTACTAGTAAGAACTTATGGTCCAGGTTCATGAAGGCCAGATACTTCAAGCATATCCACCCATCCACGACAATCGCTAATAGCAGATCATCCACGGCCTGGCGTCACATACTCCACGATCGGACACTCACTGAACCAGCGATTCGCTTTAAGGTGGGCATCAGGGAAGCATCTCCATTCTTGGAGCGCTGGATAGGCGACTTCTTGCTTACACCCACCCCGGCGGTTCCCAGAAACAGCACTATCAAGGACCTATGGGACCCTCCTAATAACTCCTGGAATTGGATTAAAGTCAGGGCCTGGGCTGGGCCCGAAGCGACTGACTACATTCGTCATAGCAGTTTGCGGATCGGCCCGGACGCTGATAAGCTCGTGTGGTCGCCCGACGATGTTGGTGCCTTCTCGGTTAAGTCGACGAAAAATATCATCCTAGGCAACCCGGCCCCGACTCCTACCGTTGCATTGTTCTGACAGACATGTATCCCCAAGAAGTGGTCTTTCCTCATTTGGAGAGCCTTATGCAATATCCTCTCCACTGATGACAAGCTCAACGTTATTGGGTTCAGCCTCGCCTTTGCGTGCACATGTTGCTTGAATTACAAATCGGAAACAGCCAACCACATCCTCAGTCGGGGGACCTACCGGTCAAGATCTGGAGAGCTATTTCCCAACGTTACAGATTACCTCATGGAGGCGAAAACTTTCACCATCTCATGGACACCTGGGCTTCAACGTCCCATGGCCACCAGATCGTCGCTGCGGCTGCCACGTGGGTTATCTGGAAAAACAGGAACAAGGCGAGATACGAAGGCCATCAGTACAGTGCTGACCAACTAATTTGGGAGACCATTCGCCAATGCCACAAGCGGAGACCCCTATGTAGGCATGGCCAACAGTCCTTCTGGAACTCTCTCTTTTTCTCGGCTTAGTTGTTTTGCTTCTGCTTGTCTCTTCTTTTGTTAGTATACGTGTATAGGCTTCTTCATTTTGCACCTTATGGTATACTTGTAAAGGTTCGGCTTCTCGGCCTTATTGAATAAAATGGTTGCTTTCAAATATATATATATATATATATATATATATATATATATATATATATATATATATATATATATATATATATATATATATTACTACTACTAACCTACCTAGCTAACTAACCTAACCTCCCGTAGTCCGTGAGGTGAGGAGGCCGCGCCCCCCAAGGCTCGAACCCCGCCCACCCCACCCCCTCCCCCCCGAGGCGGTGCTACCAGTGCATCACAACCCGATGTGCATATATATATATATATATATATATATATATATATGTGTGTGTGTGTGTGTGTGTGTATATATATATATATATATATATATATATATATATATATATATATATATATATATATATATATAGTATTACAATTTGTCCAAGCAATAATGCCAACAATTACCCTTAACTTAGCCTTTACCTATCTACCTTAATATCCATTAGTCTATCAATCCATCATACAATATTTATATACCTATATGGTATCCTACGTGTCTTCACCTATATCTCATATATACTAGTATTACAATTTTGTCCAAGCTATAATGCCAACAATTACCCTTAACTTAGCCTTTACCTATCTACCTTAATATCCATTAGTCTATCAATCCATCATACAATATTTATATACTTATATAGTATCCTACATGTCTTCACCTATATTCCTCATATACCTATACCAAAACGTACACCCATTACTCCCAACATAGCCTACAGAATCACCCATCCAATTACCTTAACCTGTTATCTGCTGCCCTGCTCACAGGAAGAGCACTGTTAGCAGTTAACCCAAACGCTCATTGGTACTTAGTATCAGTTCCTTTGTACCTCCTAACTGGTTTGAAATTTCTCAAATCCTTAAATCTCTAACCTCCATCATGCATTCCTTTCTAACCAATCCTCTTCTCTTCCTCTTCACTGTTCAGTCCTTAAGGACTGAAACTCAAGCCCCCTTCCAATGTTCAGTCTTCAACTGAACTCAACCCTACCAACTGTTTAGTCTTCAACTGAACTCAAGGCTTCACTCTACACATATATATGTAGGTATCACTCACATACCCATAGACCATGGACACACACAGTGCTTATTTTCTAAATCTACTGTCAAAGAAAAAACTCCTACTACTACTCTAAACAGTTTACTCATGTGCACAACTTGGACAGGCAGGACCTATTGGCCCCTCCAAACTTTTGTTTGTCAAGTAGGGAGTTTTCCCTCATACCCTAAAGGACTGCACTGGTCTGTCCTAACACCAACAGTAGTATCACCATTGCTTCTACCTTATCTCTGTTGTACACTGATGCACTACATATGTATTGGCTTACATGTACACTCCAGTGCAAAGGCTACCTCCTTACTGAACCTGTAGTGCAATGTCACTACATCGTGTCCTGTTTACGTCTACGTAGTGCACGAGAAAGGAACATTGTCGCTATCGATTCAGTCAAAACTGATAAATCGGGATCGAGTGAATCGGTCGAACGGGAATGATTGAATTAAGATCCTTTTATTGTTATGGAAAGGCCTCTTCAGAATCAAGGCTCATATTCAGTGGGTTGCGCCTCGAGGATAGACTATATGGCTAAGTTGGGATAGACCTCACGTTGCTCTGCTTTTTATGCTGCACTTGCTCTTTGGTTTTGGTTTTGGTTTTCATGAATGCGTTTTTGTGAATATTTTCGATAGTTTTTATGGCTTGCATTTTTGAACTTCGTATTCGTATCGAACTTCTTGAACGGCACATTATTCTCATAAGTTGCTTATACGATTTCAGGTGATCGCGTAGGCGCCGTCTAGTGCAGCCAACCAGTCTCTCGCCTCAAGCAAAAATCAAGGTGAGTGCCTGACCCTTCTTCTCCCTTGACCCCCTTACTTCTTAAATCCATTAATAGTATCATTGCGGATAAAATATTAGATGCAAAAGTACGGATACATCTGCTTGTTATACAAAAATGCTATAAGCTTGTTATGCGATTCATGATATAGAACTGCGTTAAATAAAAGATAGACTCATTGATTTAATGATGCCATGATAAGGCGGAACACGATGAAAATGTTAAGTATCAAAATGTAGACCCTCCTTAAGTAAACTAAAGTAGTCTAGCATGGTCATGGACAACTTGTGCACAAGGTAAAAGTTTCCTCGAATGGCATCCCGGTGCCACGGGACCGCTTCGGCCTAAGAGAAAACACGATATAGATATGCTGGATGATAGCAAAGGTTAGGCATGGATTTTCAGTAGGACTTGCTACTTACGTTGAAAGGGCCCCGACTAATAAAGCTATTAGTCCAGGATGGCTTGTGGTGTCAGTGACCAATCACATATAAATTTGTACGCGATATGCTAGCGATAACAATTGACAAAAAAGAACATAGTAAGTCTCATATTGCACGGCACGCTCTACCGCGGGTAAGTTCGAGCGTAATTTATATTATGTCTGTCATATACTTGTTTGAAATTCATTAGGATGGTTAGAAAGATCACAAACTAAGTCATATAAACTCTTCAACCAAATACGAGCATGGAACTTAATTTGCCACACACTAGTACAAAGGGTAATGTACTGATCCTCGCTCTCCACAGGTACCCTGAACCAAAAAGGGTGTGCCACTTAAGCTCAAGACAATACAATACATTTGAAGCCTCATCCGTGTATTGAAGGCTTATTTTGAATCCTTTTGAAGACTCCACATTAAACCCAGAAGAAGAGATGTCTCGACTCCCCACGATACTAGGTCGAATGAAATATTTTACTTCTAAATGGGGATATAATGTATGGAATGACTATCTCATCAGCGTTCATTTTGTAATCGAGTCATATTATAGCCCATACGGCAATGTTTGTAACAGATTCATGTAAATGATGTTTTATTATCAATGAAAGAAAAGTTTCTTCCGTTTTAAAATGTGTTTGTCCAATTTCTCTGCGTACTCTACTTGATATTGTGTTTCGGATAACCTTATGACTATGCCTTATGCGATCGCAACTTAGGTTCGTACGGCATCATGTCCGGGGGACGATTATCGATTCTACGAAATTAGGGCTTGACATAATGGTATCAGAGCACGACTTTACATCATTTGGCTTTTCTTCTAGAGTCTCAAACCTTTGACCTCACGTTAATGAGATAATTTGTTCATACAATGAGTCTATAATATTTTGAGACTAATTTGTATGTCTATGTATTGTAGAAGTGACGGAAGTCGTGGCAGAAACCGTGGTCGAGCAAGAACAAAGTGCTTCGAATGGTCCGAGCAGTTCGCAGGCCGGACCTTCTAACAATGTACCGAGAGGATGCTGCGCATGACGGAGGCGCAGCAAAAACAATTCGAGAATCGACATTGGCAGACGGAGACACAACATGCCCAATTCAAAGCTTGCTTCGATGCACAAACGAAGATGCAACAAAAGCAGCTTGATACTCTGTAATAGATCATCTAGATGATTGTGGCCAATGGAAACTCTGTAACTGTGCCTACTGTCATCGAGCCGATGGGCTGACCCATTAAAGTCGATCTAGAGGAGCCCGAGCGTCAACTTATGGCACTGAAAAGTTATAACTTTGAAGTGTCAGAGTTCAAGAAAGCGTTTCGCACTTCCTTCAGCGGTACTGAAGGCCCTTCTATGGCAATTGACTGGTTGGAAGAGCTGGAAGATCACTTCGTGCTCCTCAGCATTGAAGAATCCAAGCAAGTCGCCTGCGTAAAACTTCAACTACGTTTGAACGTGCACGAATGGTGGGCCGTGCACAAATGAGTGATCTGACGCAATAATAACTCAGCGTCGATCTCTTGGGCCACGTTCCACAAAACCTTTAAAGTCGAGTATATTCTTTCAGTCGTTCGTCAAGAGAAGAAAAACAAATTCATGTAGTTGAAACAAGAGAATAGGACAGTGCAACAGTATACATCAAAGTTCAACAGATTATCTAAATTTACTGGTGTGTTTCTTCATACAGAGGAGTATCGAGTACGACGATTCGAAGTGGGTCTGTGTCCCTCTATTGTTGCTCATGTGACGATACCAGAATAAAAGACCACAGGCGATGCTCTAAATAATGCTCTCCGCCTTGAGAGCCAGTACCCTCTCGTCGCTGCTGACATTGTGTACCACTCAAATTACAAACGTCCTAGCTATACGGGAGGCAACAATCACACATCAAAGCGTCCAAACAATGGCGGCTACAAAGGACAGAACCCATTACCTCGTTGTACCAAGTGCAACTACCTCGGACACCATGCCCACAACTGCTTTATCTTCGATGGAGGATGCTTCTTTTGCAGAAAAATAGGTCACTAATCTCGAGACTACATGGTCCGAAGACAGAATCATAAAGCCCCGCCACAGCAAAACTGTCAAGAAAATCGAGGACATGCGCCCTGACCTCCTCAAGCCACGCAACCCAATGGCCAAGACCGCCGTCCTAATACCCAAGGACGAGTCTACGCTATGATGCAGATGAAGCATTCGCCTCGGACACAGTAGTGACAGGTATACTGCTTTTTAATAACCAACCTGCTCGTGTACTGTTTGACTCATGTGCTACGCATAGTTTCATATCGACGGACTTTGCCGCTGAGTACAAAATTTTGTGATTACTGTTAGGACTAAATTTTAGCATTAACATACCATTGGGCACGTCACTACTTACAAAATTAGCCTGCAGAGACGAAATTATATGTATATAAGGTAAAAAGGTCTATCTTAATGCAAAAGTTCTAGACATTAAGGACTAGACATTATTCTGGAAATAGATTGGCTCGGCCCTTACAATGCCACTATTGACTGCACAGAAAAAAAGGTCACATTTCGCATACCTGGAATGACTGAATTCTGTTATTCGTATGGTAAAGTATCGCCGACCTGTGTGATGATCTCGATAATATTCGCTCGAAGGATGCTATATTCTGGATGTAAAGGCTATTTGGCATCCGTTCGAGACACGCAATAAGATGGTCCAAACGCAGGTCAGACCAATGTTGTGGCAGAATTTCAAATGTATTTTTGGACGGCTGCCCGACATGCCACCTGATCAAGAGATAAAGTTCAGCATCGACACATTCCCCGATACCCGACCTATTTCTAAGGCTCCATATAGAATAGCCCCTACAGAGCTGAAGGAGCTCAAGGTCTAGTTACAAGAGTTGCTCGACAAGGGATTTATTCGGCCTAGCATTTCGCTATGGGGAGCGCCCGTGTTGTTCGTGAAGAAAAAAAGATGGGTCAATGTGTCTGTGCGTCGACTACCGTGAGCTGAACAAAGCTACCATCCGAAACAAGTATCAATTGTCCCGCATAGATGACTTATTCAATCAATTACAAGATGCCCCAATATTTTCGAAGCTTGATCTCCGCTCAGGCTATCATCAACTCAAGATCAAACCAGACGACGTGCCAAAGTCAGCCTTACGTACTCGTTATGGCCACTATGAGTTATTGGTAATACCACTCGGCCTAACAAATCCCTCTGTCGCCTTCATGTATCTAATGAATCGGGTGTTTCATCCGTTCCTCGACAAATTTGTGGTAGTCTTCATAGACGAAATTCTCATCTACTCGAAGGATCAAGCACAACACGTAGAACATCTGCGACCGTACTCCAGTCCCTCCGAGATAATCAGTTATTTGTGAAGAGGAGCAAATACAAATTTTGGCTGAGCTGTGTATCTTTTCTTGGGCATATCATTTTATCCGAAGGTATTACAGTCGACCCGCAGAAATTAAAGTCGTTGTTGATTGAAGGCGGCCTGTGTCGACTAGTGAGATTCGAAGTTTCCTTGGTTTGTCGGGATACTACAGATGCTTCGTGAAAGTTTTTGTGAATATTGCATCGCTATTTACTCACCTTACTAAAAAATGAGTCATATATGAGTGGTCAGACGACTGTGAAGCTTCCTTTCAGGAGCTGAAGTAGCAGCGCATTTTGATCCTCTTCCATATATATATATATATATATATATATATATATATATATATATATATATATATATATATATATATATATATATATATATACCCTTAGAAAACTCCCTCACTCTCAGACGTAATTTAATGTTAATATTAATGTTAATATTAATGTTAATGTTAATATTAATGTTAATATTAACATTAAATACTAAAATTAACATTAATATTAACATTAAAAAATTAATATTAATATTAACATTAACATTAATATAAAAATAAAAATAAAAATTAATATTAACATTAACATTAATATTAACATTAATATTAACATTAACATTAATATTAACATTAATATTACGGATGAGAGTGAGGGGGTTTTCTAAGGGGGCTTTTGATCCGCTCCATATATATATATATATATATATATATATATATATACTGGAAAAAGGGTAAATTTTATTCCAAAGCAACGCAGTAATCGTACAACATACAGTCAAAGTGGGACTCCCACTCATCAAGTCCTCATAACATTTACATCAAATTCGATGTTATGAAGCATGTCCACCAGAGGTGTGACCAGTCCATCAAATATCTGACGATTTCGTTCCCGCCAGACATGCCAGACCGAAGCAGCCAGACGGACCTGGCCGTCCGGAACCAGTCCTCCCCTCGACCTCTACTATCGTGGATCATCGTGATGATGTCCCTAATACCCTTCCCGGAGTCGCATCCTCCTAGCACTCTACTCTGCTCCTTTCAGATCTGCCAAGTCAGGTCATACTCGAAGAAGATGTGTCTGATAGATTCTTGCTACATACAACATAACACACACTTGGGATCTGGAACCGGTACTCCAAAAGAACTCAACCGATCTCTAGTAAGAAGGCGAACCAGTAGGAGCTTGTAAATACAGAGCTGCATCTTCCTGGCCAGACCCTTGCACCATATGAACTCGTAGTTAGGGCTCAGAGGATAAGCGCGCCGGATGAGATTGTAGCAACTCCGGAATTAGAACTCCCCAGTACCCCGGGATGCACCAGTCGGCTCCCAAATCCACTGATCTGCAGGCAAGTCCGGATCGATGGCAATAGTGCTAATGATCTCTCACAGCTCGATGGTAAATCGATAGGAGTCCGGCCTCCACTCCCCATCGTGAATGATCCGACTACATGTCAGGCCCCGTATGTCCTCCTGGTGTGTCTGAGCCCCCCTAGTGTCCAATAACGAGCTCCAATCTATCCAGGGATCCTACCAGAGGTCCGTTCCAGACCCATCCTTCATGACCTTCCTGATAGCAGACTTAAGAATCTCCATGTGTCTCAAGACAGTCTTGAACGTGACGGAATGATTGTTGTCATAAGTACACGTCCAAAAGTTGCCCTGTTTTACATATCTGTTATGCATCCAGGCAGCCCAGAAAGACCCCTCCCATTAATGAATTTCCATGCCAGCTTAAGCGCAGAGGCCTCCCGAATATCCAGCAACAGCCTAAGCCCTACTCCTCCCTCCTTTCTGGGACGACAGAGTTGTTCCCAAGAGATCGCATGCATACCCCCACGCCAGATGAAATCTGCACATATCTGATCCACTTTCCTAACGGTGGCGATAGGAAGGATGATGGATTACAACCAGAAGTGAGCTACAGCTGTAATCACCGACCGAACCAGCTCAATGCGTCCTCCAAATAACAATCTCGAGGCTTGCCAACCTTCCACTCTCCTCTGGACGTACTCCACCAAACTATGACAATCCTGATCCCGCGCATAGTTGACCGTGAGGGGTACTCCTAAATAGTGCACCGAAAGATCACTCCTCACGATACCCAGGACGTCAGCCCGCTCCTCCTTCTGGGGACATAAGGAGCTGAAGTACACCCGGCTCTTCTCCCTGTTCAGCTGAAGGCCCAAGAAGGAATACAACTCTCCCATAATCTCTGCAAGCATCTGCATACCATCCATCGAAGGCTGGATAAACACCAAGAGATCATCAGCATAAATGAGGTGGTGACTGGGGGATCCACCCACTGGAACAGTGGGACCAGCCTCCCACGGTGCGCTGCTAAATCCATCAGGCACGTGAAGTATTCCATAACAATCGTGAAGAGGTAGGGAGACAGGGGGTCGCCTTGCCTAAGTCCACGATTACTCTGGAAATACCCATAGGGGATGCCCTGGATGAGCTCCGAGAAAGTGGAGAACGTGATGCACTCCCGGATCAGGATAACCCAATGGTCCCCAAAACCCATGGCGGACATCAGATAGCAAAGGAAGTCTCGGTTGACCATGTCATATGCCTTCATCAGATCCAGTTTCACGCAAGACTTCTCCCCTCCAAGTTTGTTAAAACCCCTCACCATCTCATGGGCCAGGAGGCTATGCTCAGCAATCGACCTCCCCTTGATAAACACAGCATGGTTCGGAGAAACCAAGTCCTGTATAATCCCCTCCATACGCCAGCACATAAGGTGCGTAATTATCTTATAGAGATAAGTACAGCATGCAATAGGTCTGAAGTCCGCCAGCGCAGTCGCTCTCTTCTTCTTAGGAACCAAGGTCAGAAAGGTGTGGTTCAGCTCTTTCAGCAGCTTTCCTTTGGTGAAGAATTCCTGTACCACCTCCAAGACCTGATGCTTCAGAGAGTCCTAGTGGCGTTTGTAGAATCCACTGCTAAAACCATCCGGGCATAGAGCCTTATTGGGATCCGCCAGCTTGACAATAGCTTCCACCTCCTCCAATATAATAGGTGCAAGGAGAATGCTATTCCCGTACGGAGTCACCAATCTCTTCGTAATAATCTCTGGAAACACAGACAAGTAGTCAGTCTGGAAATACAACTCAGAGTAATACCTGACCGCCTCGTCCTGGATCGCAGCCGGCTCCCCCACAAGATTGCCATCCACATCCAGAAGCTGGAAGATGTGATTTCTATGTTGTCTGGTCCGGATGACATCATAGAAGAACTTGGAGCACCGGTCGCTGTCCTTGAGCCATGAGCATTTGGTACACTGAGCCATGCTAATCTCTTTCTGCAACTGCAAGATGTAGACTTCTTCAATCAGCTCCTTCTCTCTTGCCGCCAAGTCCCCATTGAGCATGTCAGCCTGTATGTCTTCCTGGATAGCCCATAATTCTACCTCCTTATCTTCTAAAGAAGTCTTTGGCAACCCCTTCACCCATCTCCGAAGAACCTGCTTCATGGCCTTGAGACGACAAACCAGTCGGAACTGAGTTGTCCCTTCTTGTCCACTATCAAGCCCCTCAGTGACAGCCTCCAGATAGCCCTCCGAGAGATACCAACTGTTGTTGTACCTAAAAGGACGGGACTTCCCAGGGGTCCGAAAAGTAAAGCCAACCCGGATGAGGGAATGATCACTCGTCCCAGCAGCCAGGCCCTCCGCCAAAGTGTCAGGGAAATAACGGAACCATTCCCCATTATCCAGAGCTCTATCAAGTTGGCACGCAACCATGTTCCGAATAGCTTTGTTATGCCAAGTCCAGATGAAGCCAGAACGAGACAATACCTGGAGCCCTGCCTGGAGGAGACATCTCTGAAAATCAAATAGGATAAAGTCTGGAATTGGCCGACCACCCACCTTCTCCCCTCGGTGCAGAAGGGCATTAAAGTCCTCGATCATTAGAAGAGGAAGGGCCGACGAATCTACTGCAGCTGCGACCCGAGAAATGTCACTCCAAAGGGATTCCCTCATCCGTCTGTCGTTGTGGCCGTAGACTGCCCCCAATAGGAAGCGAAAGCCACCATTGTTTGAGAAGGAAATGGCAATCAACTACTTCGTCATAAAGAGCAAATCTCTATCCCAGCTCTTCGAGTTCCATCGAACCTAGATCCTGGCCATGTCACACAAAGCCAGGTTATGCAGTTGGGCCCAATGAGATGGGGTCCTACGAACAAGAGTCTTTTCACCTTTAATCTTTGTTTCTAACAGAACAGAGATGTCACATTTCTCTCTGAGAAGCACCCTACAAATCTCTCTCCACATCCCTAGCGAACATGCCTTCTCACATTCCAGGCTATAATAGCCATTAATTAATGAGAGGAAGGGTCCCCTGAGGAAATACTCGGATCGACACCTGGGAAACGTGCCACATCCGTCGCTAGAAGATCCTCCTCCATCCCCATCGAAATAGTCTATTGTGGGATGGCGTGAGAGAGTACCAACGCCCAGGAAGGATTGTCAACACACATAACCTCCTCTCTGTTAGCAAGATGTTGTTTCACTTAACAAAAGGCCTGAAATTGGCTTTCGAAAATAAAACGAAAAAAAGTACAAGTAGTACAAATTATTCTGGAAAGTATTGCTATAGAAGTTTGATCTGAAGGCGATCACTTTGTTCCTTGGACCATACGATGATGATGAAGATCACTGCTAGAAGATGAACAACCGGAAGAACTAAGTCACCGAAAAGGTATCGACACACTTAGGCACTGATGGCGAGGCCGAATGCTTTCCTGCTTTGCTTCACTCTGTTCTAGAAGAAAGGTTGAAGAAGAATGCTCTGGAGAATCAAAATCTCTGAGTTCTGATCTCTCTGTCTTCTTCTTTTTTTGTCTCTCTGCTCCTCCCCCTTATATGAGAAAAATAAGTCTATTTATAGACTTGGCTTTTTGTGCGTAAAACTCAGCAAAAGTTATGTCTTTACGCTAATAACTGCCACCCATGACTGAAGTCATCCTTCACACACGTTGACACGTGTCCCATAATTTCAATAAGAATAGGATGCACGTACACACGTTCTTCGAGATGTATGGCATAAAAATACGTAGGCAAACCATATTCCAAATTAGTCAGAAAGGATAGGGCGTAAAAACAACCCAAATATACCCTGAGCGTAAAGTAGTAGACTAGGCGTAAAATAGCCCTAAAATGGACTTCTCGCGTAAAGTGGTTGATAAAACAACCTTGGGCGTAAAGGTAGCCCAAATAAACTTTATGCACACGTTAATTTTGAGCGTAAAAAGCTCATATAATATTCATGCATAAAAGAAGCCATCTTATGAGCGTAAAAGTAGCTCAGTCCACATACTAAACGACAAATATTGATTTCTATGTAAAACAAATCCCTTCGAATCCTGTGTTATACGCCGTCAGTAAATCTTTATGTCAGACCCATTATTACTTTGCATTAACTGCATGATTTGACAACTTGTCTATGGCATAAAATAGTTGGCCTGTCCCTGGCGTAAAATGGTTGGCATGTCCCTGGCGTAAAGCAGCTGACCTGTCCCTGACATAAAGTAGCTTGTTTGAGTGTAAAACTCTTATCCCTTTGGCTCAGTCTATGAAGCAATTTTTTACGCTCCTATAAGACCCCCTTCAAAGTTTTCGGAATTTGAAAAGACTTCAAGAATTTTGAAATACTTTGAACATGAAAAGTCAAGAAATGGTGTCGGTCAATACTCAACCGTCATAATAAATTTTCTCTCGAAACCTTCGAATGCCTCTTCATCTCCCCGAGTTGCATTAATAATGATCAGTTTTCCATAAGAAATATGAAGAGTTGATTTAATTGTATATTTAAGGAGAAGTTCTTCATTCTCACTTTTCATCCTCATATTGTCATGGCACCGAAGAAAGAGATAGAGACTAACAAGGAAAAGGCTCAAGACTCAAGGCTTGACATAGAGACGGAGGTTGAGCGAGCACGCAACTTCGTGGAGTGTTTTGGACTGACTCCAGCAATCTTCGATCGTATAAATGGTGGTCCCTCAACTGCGTACGAAGGATCAGGTGATGCAGAAGCATTCCTCCATCTGATGCGTCGTTCAGGGATCCACAATATGTATGAGTTAGGTGCCTCCCTTCGTCAGCCCAACGAAGGAGAGAAGAAAAAATAATGCTTTATGTAGAAGTGTCATCTATGCATTGTGACACTTCAACTTATCTGTAGGGGCCTACTCCCCTTTTTATAAAAATAAAATCTTAGTATTGATTTTATCTTTATTCGTGTAGTGCATTGGTATATAGAATTGTTCTACACCTCTTTTGACTGCATCTATGGTTGTTCATTCCCAAGAGAAACAAAACAACACGTGGCAACTGTCTTGTGGTCACGAGCGCCTTTTATTAGGATCTTTTCCGAAATAAACTCACGCCAACCGTTTCTTCGACCCTTTATAAATAGCTGAGTTAAAGAATGTTTTATGCATCCTCATTCTCATTCTTATCCTTTTTCTCCGAAGATAGCTATTTGCAAGATTTCATCCTCCAACGAGAGATTGATAATGACGATGCTTTCCAATGTCGTTCCTCTGTACGCCCGGTCATCAGACGTCGATTCAACCACTCTTAGAGTCGAACCATCTGATCTTGATGGTAAGTTTGATTCATAAAACAATCTTCTGCCTTTGAGCTTTTTGTTGAAAATAGATAAGGCACGCCAACTGAAAATGAGCACAAATCCTTGACAGATAAGGAGCGCATGAAACACAGGCACAAAGTTTTACTAAATAAGTTGCGCATGAAACACTGGCGTAAAGCCTTGTAGATAAAGTGCACATGAAACACGGGCATAAAACCTTGTTGAATAAGGTGCACATGAAACACGGGCGTAAAACCTTGTAGATAAAGTGCACATGAAACACGATCGTAAAGCCTTGTAGATAAGGTGTATATGAAACACGAGCGTAAATCCTTGTAGATAAAGTGCACATGAAACACGAGCGTAAAGCTTTGTAGATAAGGTGCACATGAAACATGAGCGTAAAGCCTTGTAGATAAGGTGCACATGAAACACGGGCGTAAAGCCGTGTTAAATAAGGTACGCCTGTTGAAGACAAAACAAGGTGCATAAGCATCTATTTTTAGTTTTAATTGGCTAGTATGCGTCTGATGATACTTCTGTTTAAAACAATTTTTCTCTGCTGTCTTCTGCAAAAGTTTGGCTGAAGAAATTTTCCAGAACAGGTATTGGCGACTGTGAGGAGCATTCTTCTGACATCAACATCAGGGAGCTCATGCGCTTTTGACGTGCAAATCAGACAACTCAGAACTCTTCGTGGGATAGAAGGGTCTTCCTCAGTTGGTAGGAAGAGCCTTTATACACCGAGAGTTGGATGGTGGAGTCAACTCTAACCCGAGAAATTGGGTAATAGAGTTCCTTTCACGACAAAACTAGGAATCATATCCCAATGCTGGATACATTCCTATCTCTTCTGAAGGGCCGCCATTCCTCCACCAGTTGTATTGGCAGCAACACGTCTTCGGACTGCCATACTCTGTGATTCTCCTCTCGTCTGAGAGAGAAGACCAGAGTTAATTCCTACTGTTTTGGTCGCCATTGAGGCTCAGACAGCAAGGAATTGACACCAACAACGAATCCGAAGAAAAAGATCTTAAGATGTAATAGATCTCCATTAGGTTATCGTTGTCGTATAGAATGAAAATCCAAGATGTAATAGATTTTCATTATGATTTGTAAGAAAGTCTAAGAAATGTAAAAGACTTTTACGATGAAAATATGAGAATAGAAATGGCAATTCTGTGGGAGATACTCTTTTGAGATTTTTCAATGTTCATGGTATTTTGATAAGTCAAAGTTTTTTCTTATCAATGAAAACTTGATCTTAGCGTACAATTCTCAGAGAATAACTTGTATCTATCCAGAAGTAATATAGACATGATAGATAATGAAATCTTTTTTTTTATGTTTAGGGTATACAATACTATCAGAGGTAATATGGACATGATAGATCGTAACAACTCAAAGAAAAATAGATTAATATCTATTCAGAGGCCGAATGGACATAATAGATAGAAAATACAAGCAGATTGAATATTTATTCAAAGGTCATGAGAACATGATAAATAACAAATCCAATTTTTAATCAACTGATAAGATAGAAGATTAAAATTTCTCTCCAAGGAGACAAGTAATCAGCTTAACCAAACAATGGTAGCTGGAAAACAAGAAGACAGATGTTATAGAAGATATATGCTAATATTGATGAAAGAATGAATGAACCAACATATCTTTCGGGAAAAGAAAAGGTTAATTCAATTCCACAATTAAATAGATGAATCTGATGTAGTGAATGGACAGGTCTTTTCGGGAATGAAAAGTTGTTTTCAATTTTAAAGACCAGTTCATTAATAGATCTCTCCTATAAATAGGTGAGAACTCTTTGCAACATTTCATTCTTATTTCCACTCCTCTATCGGAAATGTCTTCCAAGGATGTGCAGCAAAAGAATAAAGTCTCCATGAAGGTTGAGGACGTCATTGAGACGCATCCCGTTGAGCCAATTGTGTCAGAACCAACCGAAATAGGCGAAAGTTCTTCTACACCCAAGCCACCACAAGACATCCTTGCTTTCTTAGTTGAGCCAGGGAAAACTTCTGAAGAAGAGGCGCTGAGGATGGCTGCCTGCAAATTTTTTGTGAACTCAGGCAACAATGCCTTTGATGCATTGGCCGACTATGTATTTAATAAGGAAGGCAGTGGTCCTCGTCCTTAATCCTTTATTCAGACAAAAATAATAATAACAGAAATTTTATTTTTATTATGTCTCTTTTTTATACATAGTACTTCTTAAGAAATTTGCCATTGATCGGCATCATGAGTAGATCTCCATTGGGCTTGGATAACTGATATGCGCCATTGGAAAACACGATCTCGATTACATAAGGGCCTTCCCATTTTGCTTGGAATTTTTCTTTGCTTTTGTGAGTCATCACCATCGGTCTTCGAACAGCTAATACCAGCTCGCCAACCTTGAATACCCTCTCCTTAACTTTACGATTAAAAGTTCGAGATATACGGGCTTGATATAGCTCAATATGTTGTTGTGCTTGAAGACACTTCTCGTCCAATCCTTCAAGTTCTTAGAGTCGTAAGTGATCATTATTCTCTATAGTTAGCTCATTAGCAATGGCTATTCGAAGAGATGGAATCTAGATTTCTAATGAAAGGACAGCCTCACATCCATAAACCAGTGAGAATGGTGTAAAACTAGTAGGAGTTCGGACTGTTGTTCGATAAGCCCATAAACATTCTCCAAGTTTCTCATTCCAATCGCGTTTATTAGAAGAAACAAACTTTTTGAGAAGTTTGATGATCGTCTTGTTGAAAGCTTCGGCTAAACCATTAGCAGCTGGATTATAAGCCGTAGAAGCCAGATTTTGAATTCGATTCTTATCACAGAACCGATAAAATGCCTGACTGACAAATTGTGGTCCATTGTCATGAATTATTCGTCTAGGAATCCCGAAACGATAAATGACATAGTGTTTAATGAAGCTGATCATATTAGATGTTCTCACTTCAGTAAGGGGAACTGCTTCTGCCCACTTAGAAAAGTAATCGGTTATAGCCAATATAAATCGATGTCCTTTAAAAGAAGGAGGGTTAATCGGACCAATGATATCCATACCCCAAGCTTCGAAGGGCCAAGAGGCTGCTGTAGGATGTAGGAATTCAGATGGTTGATGAATAAAATCAGCATGAATCTGACATGCTTTACACCTTCTGGCATAGTCTACAGCATCTGCTATCATGGAAGGCCAATAATACCCCATTCTTCGAATGCGATCTTGTAACTTCGGACCTGGTTGATGAGCACCACATATACCATCATGAGCCTCACGAAGTGTCTGCTTGGCTTCATTCTTGGAGAGACAGTGCAAAAAAAGTCCATCATATAAACGATGGTATAGCATATGTAAAGACGAATCATAATAGAATCGAAATGATCGTCTCTTAATTGATGCAGCTTCTTTTGAATCTTTAGGTAAAATCCTATGGACCGCATAATCAATGAATGGACCTCTCCAATCCCTTTGCTGGAAACTTGACTCTGTAGTAAAACTCTGTTCAATATACAGATTATTTTTGACACAGAATAAGTCTCAGTCCAACAAAGTAATTATATTTTGTCTTCGAATTGGAACAGCCAAGTCTGCAGCTAAGCTAGCAAGAGCATCAGCTTCCACATTCTGAGAACGTGGTACGAATTCGATGAAGAATCCTTTGAATGAAAGGACCAACTCGATTACCACTTGATGATAAGGATGAGATCAGGATTTCTGACTTCATAAGTCCCTCTAACTTGATTAACAATCAGTTGAGAATCTTCATAAGCTTCTAGGAACTTAATATCCAATTATTTTGCTACTTGGAGACCAATTAATAGAGCATTATATTCTGCTACATTGTTGGAGCATGGCTCATTGAGAGAGTAGGCACGGTATATGACTATTTTATCAGAAGAAACTAAGACTATTCCTACCCCAGAGACAATATTACCTTTAGGTCCAACCCGTGATGCTCCATCGAAATATAATTGCCAGATGTTATCCTGCAAAGTCATGTTGCAATCCATAACTTCATCTGGAATGTTCTCATATAACTTCGATATTTCAGGTATAGGGTGAGCAGCTAAGAAATCAGCTAATGCTTGACCCTTTACTGATTTTTGAGGTACATAGACCATGTCATAAGGAGTGAGCAACATCGCCCAGGTAGCTAACCTGGAGTTAAGAATGCTTGGTTTTCTCATCAATGCCCGAATGGAATTTATTCTGGAGATGACATGAATAGTTTATCCTGTTACATAATGTCTTATCTTTTGTACAGCAAAAACCAAGGCCAGATATTCCTTTTCTACAGGAGTATATCTGTGTTCAGCTCCAATCATCATTCGGCTAAGATAATAAATTGCTTGTTCATGCCCCCATATTACTTTTTTGTGCAAGAAGAGCATCAAGTGAATGATCCAAGGCTCGAACATATAGCAAAAATGGTCTTCCTACTACTGGAGGTACCAGAACATGTGGACTTGTAAGGTATTGCTTGATGTCATTGAAGGCTTTCTGACACGCTTTATCCCAAACAAATGATACACCTTCTTTAATAGACGGGAGAAAGGTTGACATCTCCCAGAGAGATTAGATATAAATCTCCTGATATAAGCAATGCGACCCTGAAAGCCACGGAGTTCCTTCAGATTACGAGGAGGACGTATTTCAAGAATTACTTTAACTTTATCAGGATCAACATGGATGTCCTAAAAAGTAATGACAAATCCTAAAAATTTGCCACTGGAAACCCCTAAGAATGACTTAGTAGGGTTCATTTTCAATTGATGTTGACACATCAATTCAAATACTGTCTTTAAGTCTTGAATGTGATCATCCTTTGATCGACTCTTAACAGCAATGTCATCTACATTCAACTATCTTCTGTAGATGTTCTTGAAAGATGTTGCTCATAGCCCGTTGATACGTGGTACCAGCATTTTTAGGACCAAACGGCATAACCGTATAGCAGAAAACCCCAAGGGGTGTACGAAAGGCAGTATGTTTTTCATCTTCTGGATGCATCTTAATTTGATTGTATCCTGAGAATCCGTCCATGAAAGACATGCGTTCAAAACCACATGTATTATCTATCATGATATCGGTAATCGAAAGTGAAAAATCATCCTTTGGACAAGCTGCATTAAGATCTCGAAAATCTATGCAAATTCGAACTTTTTCGTTCTTCTTCATAATAGGAACAATGTTGGCAACCCAGTCTTGGTGTTGTTCTTCACGAACAAAGCCACATGTAATTAACTTTTTGACTTCTGCTTCAATTGCATCCATCATATCTGGTCTAAAGCGTCGTTGCTGTTGTTTTACAGGCTTGGCATTAGGAAGAATATTGAGTTTATGAGTAGCAACTTTAGGATCAGACCCGGCATATCCTCATAACTCCATGCAAAGATGTCAATATGTTCTTTGATCAGTTTTATCAACTCTTCATTTTTCATCTTCAGTTAGGTTTTTACTGATGAATATTGGTTTAGGTGTAGTTCCATCTCCAACATCGATCTGGACAATCTCATCCTCTGTAGGTGGCTGTCGCTGTTCAAAACGAAGTTTCCATTGAGTGTCCATCCGTTGAGCCCAAGGATCATTCTCAAATGGTTCAGATTCACCATAATAATCTCCTCTAATATATGAGGAGCGAGACATATCAGATTCGATGAATTGTATTTCTTCTGAATCTGATGATTGCGAAGAGCTAGAAGAGAATTCTTCTTGTATATCGTCATTAAACACATGGGACGGATCATATCCCAACCCATGACGAGTTTTCTGGTAAAACGGATCACCATATAATGGTAATCGTCTACCCTTGCCTTGATTGAGATCTTGCATAGTCTTCAAATTATATCCCATATTCGGGATAATCTTGATAGATTGTTGACTATATTTGTCAATTTGGATTCTTCCTTTATCTTTATCTTTCAGATCATCTGTCTGAACAACAAGGATATTTCTAGCCAGTCCAAACACAATTTGGTGCTTGTTTTTCTTATCAGACGAAATCAAGAAATAAGATTCTTCGTGACGTCTATAAGTTACAGAAGCCTGCGATGAAGCAACTACAGGAAGAAGATAGGGAGAAGATGTTAAGAACTTTTGAGCATAAGGTCCAACATCGACATGAGGAGGAAAGAAATTTTCCTTATAGTCAATGTATAAAGTTTCTTCTGTGTCTATGTTGTCTTTATATTGATAACTTTGATCATCAAAAGATAAAGTCATTCTTTCAATAAATTTGACAGCCATATACTCAAAAAAGAAATCTTCATTGATATCAAGAAGTATAGAATGATCAATATTTACATCATTTATAATTTGACTGCTACGCTTCGGATTAATCACTAATAGACCATCATCCGTCTTCTGCGTAGATTTGCCAAGATTGACATTCAATGGTGGTTCTGGATCATTCGTACATGAAATACGCCCTTTAACCTTAATCATAAAAGGTTGAACTTGGCTCTTAGCAAGAACATTCACTGATTCCTCAGATGAAGCTTGAGTTCTTCCTTTGACCTTGATCATCAGAGGTTGATTGTTGTCAAGTTGGGATTGGATTCGCCCTTTGACTTTGATCTTTAAAGGTTGCTCTTCCGACGGATCTTCATTAATAGACTGATCTTCGGTAGATGATTGATCTTCAGCTATATCTGATATCTCTTTCATATGCTCTTGTTTGTAAAGCCTTGAATCAGAAAAATAGGCTTCGACACCCTTGAAAGGATTGATATCAGCAAACTCAGTCTTCACAGTCCCTTTGGAATCCACGTACTTGAAATATTGATGGAGAGTTGAAGGCACGATATTATGTTCATGTATCCACGGTCTCCCAAGAAAGATATTGTAGGATACGTCTGAGTTGATAACATAGAAGGTTACCATAGTTCGAAGATCACCAATCTGAATCTTCAGACGAATCTTTCCCAGTGGTTTACTCTTGCCAGAGTTGAAACCAACTATCGTGGTACCAGTGTAAGTCAGATCACTAGTAGGAATCCTCAGTGGTCTTAGCATACTCTGAAGAATTATACTAATTGAAGACCCAGGATCAATATAAATCCTGTCAATTTTAGTAGATCCGATATACCCAGTGTAGCACAGAGGCCTGTCATGCTTGTTATGCTTCAACAGCATATCTTCTTGTGTAAAGGTGATGTTGGGAATTGCTTCCATCACACTATGACATTGTGGACATGATATGGGTGTATTATCAGGACTCTTGAGTTGAGCCAAGCATGAGTCTGCTTGTAGCAAAGCTTCACTCAAAGTCTTCCTACTTTCTTTAGAAAGACGAAGCAGCTCGAATATAGATAGTCTAGCCGGAGTATTGGCTAACTGGGCTAGAATATCAAATTTGTAGGGTTTCATCAGCACCCCCTGAATGGAAGCAGACTTCAATGGGACGTCAAAGCGTACTGTTTTATGTTTCCCCTTTTCAACCACATATGGTTTAGCATGAACATGAGACGGTTGAATTGGTGGTGTTTCAACATTCTCTACTTCTTTGGAGGATCCTTCATAATCTTTGTGGTAATCTTTCCCAGATCTTGTACCAGCAAGAGTTTCTTCTTCGGACTCAGGAGAAGGAAGTACCATATTACAGGATTTAGTCTTCCTTTTCTTAGCCTTCTTCTTGTGAGGATTGTTATGAGGAACTTCAGAACCCAATCCAACAGTGGATTTTTGATTTTGAATTTGCAAAGGAAGTCGTATTCCTTTATCATAATTCAAACCTTCTGCGTTTTGAAAGTCATAATCCATCTTCTTCATGAGGAGGACAGATTGCTGACTGTACAAGTGGGTAGGAAGTGGACTTTTAATAGGTGGTTCAACAAAGAAAGAAGAAGAGATCTCCGTAACTACAGAAGAACGAGGAATAGAAGTCTCTGTAGCTACAGGAGGAGAAGGATTCGGGATATGAAGAAGAATCCCTATAGGAGCTTTTTCATAAGTAGCGAAGACTTGTTGTGCCCTGTATAAGGGAACACTATTCATGGCTAGCCACTGCTGATGAGTAAGCTTGAGCTTGGTAGTAGGAGCCAAACTTGGAGGACATATGTTCAATCCTCTCAGTCTATCTTCCAAAGGAATGTCATCCCATAGATGATCTAAATCATCAAGATCTTGAATAACATGAAAAATCATGTTACAAGTTTTGACTTTCTTACCTTTCTTGGATTTTGAAGTTTTACCTTCATCTTCTATTTCAGGTACTAAATCAGGATGTACCCACATAATTTTACTATTCTTTAATGTGAGAGGAAATAATCCTTCAATTTCCTCCCTGGCAGGCGGGATATTCACAATCTTCATCGTCGTCTTCGGAATTGGGACAATTCTATCTGGGATTTGCTGAGAAGAAAAATCTCCAAATTGAAGAGAAACTATATTGGTCGTGACCGTATGCTCATCGTTGGTTAAAGCGATGGCATTGACATTAATCAGCTCTTGGATTTTCTTCTTTAGGACATAACAAGCCCTGGTGGGATGATTTATGTATCTGTGATAGATACAATATTTGGCATTGTCAGTGAGATTCACCTCATTAGGCCTCTTTGGCTCCGGGATCTGGAGTTTACCACTCTTCACCAGACATTGGCATATCCCTGGGATATCACTCTCGTCAAAAGAATATTCTTTTTTTGGCTTAGAAGACTCTTGACTATTCGGCGTCGTTTTGTTTTTGGAAAGATTAACCATAAGAGTGTCCTTTCCTTTTACATTACGATTGCCAGAATTATTACCAGGATTACCTTTCTTTCCTTTGTCTTCTGAGGCAAAAATTATCCCATGTTCACGAGCCAACCTACCATTGGTCTCGGCAGAAACTGTTGCTATAATAAAGAAGCCCAATCTGTGAATTAGGAACCCGTGAAGACAGCAATGGATGGTCACAGATTCATCTTGCATGTATCAATTAACGCTGAATCTGGCATACCAGGAGGCATCTTTATAGTAGCCTGTCGGAAACGTTCAATGAACGTCCAAGTATCTTCTTTCTCTTTTTGTTTGATTTCTATTAAGGAGGACATGTTCATGTCCATACCTCCTTCATAGAAGCGGGAAAGAAATATTGCCTTAAATTCGTCAAAAGACAAAATACAATCGTCGGGTAAACTACGATACCAGTCGTAAGCTGAACCCATCAAGCATCCGATGAACACTCGAGTGAGAAGAGCATCATTTTTCTGCAGATATACAGTCATAATATCAAAATAATTGATATACTAACTAGGAGAAGCCCTTCCATCAAACAATACCATTGATTGTGGCTTGAATTTCGGTGGAAAGGGTACATCATTCCAATGAGGAGGATAAGGTTACTTAATCCCTAATCTCTGGAGCTGATCCTTGTGCTTCAAAACTTCAAACTGTGCTTTGAGCTCACGCACTGCTTGAATGGCTTCACTGGTTTGCGGAAGCACATTTGATTGAATGGTTGTTGGATGTACCATAACCCCCACCGGAGATGGTACATCTTCTGGAATAATAGGATCTGGAGATGCAGAATTTTGGTTAACAGCAGGCTCTTGAATATTCAAAGGTATATCAGCCCCTTGACTATCTTGAGTTTGTGCTACTACTTGTACTGGTGTTACTATTGCCGGTTGAGAAATTTGCTGAGCCGTTATTATCTGGTGGTGTATGCTTTGCATCATAGTAAGCATGTCCTTTAATGATTACTCAACGGCAGTGAGACGTTGTTCTGTATTAGCAGATGACGTCTCCGGTTCATCTCCAATAGCATAGGATTCAACCTCTCTTAAAGATATAGAAGGATTGGTATAGAGGTATGAATCGACACTATCCGTTTCGGACTCAAAAGATTGAGTACCCCCAGCTTCTGAATCAGAAGTCTGCAACTGTCTTTGCCTTCTTGATCGAGTATTTTGATATACTCCTTCAAAAGAATCAAGAAGTCTGTTGAATTGTAATTGACCTGGAGTTTGGGATGTGTTTCGTCTAGGACGTCGTCCTCTGTTGGTATGAGAGGCCATGTTGACTGACGTATATGACAACTCATGTTCTTGGTCATCAGCTTGTTGTTGAGGCACATTAAAACTTAACCGATCAAAAAACTGATCGTTTAGAAGCTGAACAACAACATTTGATTACAATCTGGTGACACTCATAATAGTGACTTTCTTGGGAGAGTGTCACATGAGATTGTCCATTTTTACGCTTTTGCATTAGCAATTCACGTAAATCAGAAGGAGTAGAGGGAATAGTCTTCTTTATTACATTTGGGGTAGAAAAATGTTTAGTCCCTTGTATATAAAGAAGACTACTGACTGCATTTGCAGAACCAAACTGTACATTTTTACGCTCTTGGAGTTGTGTGCATAAATCTTGAGATTTTTGAGCATGAAGGATTTATTGCGTGTAATTTATAGGTTTGCTACCTTGCGTACAGCATTATAAGAAGGTTATTGGTTGAAAACAGAAGTTTTACCAACTGTGTTTTTATGCTTCATGCTTGTAGGTACATTCACTTTAGATGCAGAAGCATCATTGTGAATTTTATCTACACTGTCACAGACAGGAGATTTTCCTTTACGCATAGAGCGCAAAACATGAGTATCTGCCACGTCATAGACATAAGATTTTTCTTTACACGTAGAACGTAAATTTTGTGTGTCTACCACGTCACAGACGGGAGACATATTTTTACACTCAGGGAGTAAAACCTGATTTTTACGCACAGGGCGTAAAACCTGATTTTTACGCCCATAGCGTAACACTGGAGATTCTGCCACGTTACAAACGGGAGACTTATTTTTACGTGCATGGCGTATTATTGAAGTAGAGACTGCCTCATCACAGATGGGAGCCTTTACAACAGGAGTGGGAAGAATTCCCTTGCCATCATAAGTAACAGAGAGATCAGAAGCTGTTTTGGATTTAGGAATCCAAACTTTTCGTGCTTTACGAGATTTTTGAACATTGGAACAGCGAGAACCACCCCCAGTTCGGAGCATCTCTTCATAAGCAGTCTGGTCGAAGCGTACAACCAGAGTCTTCTTTGTCGATCCGATCGACACATCATCATATTGAGCAATTGCCTCCTCGTCAGAGGAGAAGGTCGTCCCCAGCAGAGTCGCCATTTTGTTTCACTTAACAAAAGGCTTGAAATTGGCTTTTGAAAATAAAACGAGAAAAAGTATAAGTAGTACAAATTATTCTGGGAAGTATTGCTATGGAAGTCTGATCTGAAGGCGATCACTTTGTTCCTTGAACCATACGATGATGATGAAGATCACTGCTAGAAGATGAACAACCGGAAGAACTAAGTCACCGGAAAGGTATCGACACACTTGAGCACTGATGGTGAGGCCGAATGCTTTCCTGCTTTGCTTCACTCTGTTCTGGAAGAAAGGTTGAAGAAGAATGCTCTGGAGAATCAAAATCTCTGAGTTCTGATCTCTCTGTCTTCTTTTTTTTTGTCTCTCTGCTCCTCCCCCTTATATGAGAAAAATAAGTCTATTTATAGACTTGGCTTTTTGTGCGTAAAACTCAGCAAAAGTTCTGTCTTTACGCTAATAACTGCCACCCATAACTGAAGTCATCCTTCACACACGTTGACACGTGTCCCATAATTTCAATAAGAATAGGATGCACGTACACACGTTCTTCGAGATGTGTGGCATGAAAACCACGTAGGCAAACCACGTTCCAAATTAGTCAGAAAGGATAGGGCGTAAAAACAACCCAAATATACCCTGAACGTAAAGTAGTAGACTAGGCATAAAATAGCCCTAAAATGGACTTCCCGCGTAAAGTGGTTGATAAAACAACCTTGAGCATAAAGGTAGCCCAAATAAACTTTATGCACACATCAATTTTGAGCGTAAAAAGCTCATATAATATTCATGCGTAAAAGAAGCCATCTTATGAGCGTAAAAGTAGCTCAATCCACATACTAAACGAAAAATATTAATTTATATGTAAAACAAATCCCTTCGAATCCTGTGTTATATGCCGTCAGTAAATCTTTATGTCAGACCCATTATTACTTTGCATTAAATGCATGATTTGACAACTTGTCTATGGCGTAAAATAGTTGGCATGTCCCTGGCGTAAAATGGTTGGCATGTCCCTGGCGTAAAGTAGCTGACCTGTCCCTAGCATAAAGCAGCTTGTTTGAGTGTAAAACTCTTATCCCTTTGGCTCAGTCTATGAAGCATTTTTTTACGCTCCTACAGATGCATCCCCTCCCTGGAGGGGCCGTCACTCAGTGGCCCGACGGCACGTCTCTTTCTGCAGTAAACCTGCCCCTCAGCCGAACCTCCACCCCCTCGCGCCATGATCCCCAACGCCGCCATACCTCTCGTAACAATACTACTCTGCCCCTGGGAAGTGGACAACGCCCCACTCATGGAAGAAAGCTGGGTAGAGACAATGAGGCTCGTCCCACCCTCACTCACTGGAAGAGTATCCTCTCCCACCACGGCCTACTCTCCGCTGTCAACTCTAAAATCCATGTCACAGGGAGAGTCTGGAGCCTCACTTCGGGGGTTAGAAGGCTCCACATGATGTTCGACCGCCGAACACGCACTGGCCAGATGCCCAAAATAGGAACATCGTGTACAGGTAGGGGGAACCCATTCATATTCTACCTCCTGGGTAATCACCTCTCCAGATGGGATCTCATACTCCACCAACTCTGGTAACTCCCCCAGCTCGGATCTACACAAAAATCCTGGCGTTCAACCTCGACCGAAAGGCAGTGGCTTCGTCTGCCTTGATCGGGATGCCCACCAAGCTCGCCAGTCGCATCAGCAAAGGAATACTCCAAAATCGGACAGGGAACTCAGGGAAGCGAATCCATACAGGGATGGCATTCAGAACTTCCCGCTCACAGCGAAGCTCCGGGGTCCACTCCTTGAGAATGATAAGCCTACCGTCAAACGTCCAGGGGCTACCTTGGAGTATCCTAGCGACATCCTTCGCGATTCCTAACTTCACATAATAGAAGCCCTTCTCACGGGCAAAGAACTCCATACTCCCCTTAGGCTGCCAGACACACGCTACATACCCCCAAATCTGTCCGTAGAAAGGCTTGTTGCCTAGGACATACAGGACAAGGGTATTCTCCTAATATGCTAACACCTTCTTAATCTCCTCCGCTGAGAATGAGGTCCAGAAACCCCTCCCCGCCTTGATCGGCGGCACGTACTCCATCGATGTGGGGCTTTTCGGCCCCACAAGTTTGCAGATCTCTGCCCAGGACCGTCCAGTCGACCGAGTAGTCGCCCCATGAGGCCTGGATGAGCTAGATCTCGGAACACCGGGATCCACCACCTTATCCTACCCTTTGTCCGTCGCGGTCGCCTTTGGCCGCCAGCACACCGATCTTCCAGCTGACCCCACATGGCCACGAGCCGAAGACCTCGCCCCTGATCCATTCTGACGACTGTCAGCCGGGTGCCTATCCCGAACATGACCCTGACCACCTCCTGCCTTTCCTCCGGTCTTTGTCGCTCGACGACGCGTAATCTTTGTCCAACCTCCTCCATCCGTCTGGTTCCCCTAAGAACTAGAACCATCTCCAAATTTGAAAGCCGGGGTAGTAGATTTCCCCCGAGAGGTCCGATCCCCTGTCGTAGGCCTTGGAACCGAGTCCGCCCCCTACCGATAGGGTGGCGCACCGCAGCCACCGCCCGAGGGGGGTCGCCCGACCCACTCGGCATCAGATCTGCCCCCCCTTCCGTCGTGGGGGGGGGGGGCGCCACCACCGCCAGCCCGTCCGGGGGGTCCGGTCGACCCCCCCATATGCACGTCCGCCCCCCCACCGCCAGGGGGGCACCTCCGCCCGCGCCAGCCCGTTCGGGGGGTCTGGCCGACCCCCCACCTGCACGTCCGTCCCCCCACCGCCAGGGGGGTCACCTCCTCCGCCTGTGGCCGGCGCGCAACCCGGCCTGCCGCCGCCGCCTCCAGACAACCCATGCTCGAGGGCACCGGGTCCCAAGTTTGGGAAACCCTAGTCGCCCTCGCGAGAACGCGATCGCCCGAGCTCTCTCTCTCTCTCTCTCTATATATATATATATATATATATATATATATATATATATATATATATATAATACAGTGTTCTAAAAAGCCGATTTGGGCGATGCCCATGGCCCACCTAGGTTTCTACCGAAATCAGTCTTTGGGCGGACCAAGTAGAAAAGTGGGTTTAGGAGTCCACCTAGGCTGCCCTAGGCAGTGAGGCGGCCGCCTGGACGCGGGCGCTCGATGGAGAGGCGACCGTCCAGGCATGTATTTCTTAAAAAAAATCATGCTGCCCTACCTCAAGAGCCGATAGCAAAAGAGCGATTGCGATGAGCAGCAGCTGACCGCGTGACTGCAGGTGAATAGTTGTTTTCTTATTCTTCTGAGCCTCCTCCTCCTTCTTCTTCTGAGCCTTCTTCTTCTGAGTCTTCTTTTGTTGCTGCTATTCTTTTTCTTTTCAGATTTGAGTAGCAAAGTATGGGCAGAGTGAAAACTTTGGACAGAGTAAGCACATAAATGAGTACTTTTTTTGTTTTCTTCTTATATATTTTAATACTTGACTAGTGTAGTGTCTGTGACCCACTTTTGACCGCCAGCTAAGGAAAGTGGGTCCGTGCTATGGTCACTGTCACTTTTTCTATATATGTAAACACAGTAATAGACATTTTTTTATATGTAACACACACAGTGGATTTTAAATATATAAACATAAATTAAGTAATATAAACATAATTAATATATAAACAATGAATTTTATATAATATATTTTTGGTTATGTGAAACTGGGAAAAAAAATTGCAATATAATTTTCACGTAGCATATTTTTGATTTCTAGATTTTTTTTTTCGACGACCGCCTATAATTAGGCAGCCGCCTAGGCGCGCTAGGTGGTGGGTGGCCGCCCGCCTAACGCCTAGCGCCTTTTACAACCTTGTATGTATGTATATATATATATATATATATATATATATATATATATATATATATATATATATATATATATATATATATATTGTCAGTTCGTCTAGTCCATCCATTTGTGAACAAAAGCAAGGGTGGCATCAGCATTTCAGAAGTTCAACACTTTGAACTTGTTGGTTCCTGGGAGCAGATCGTCGAAAGGGACAAATATTACTTTGAGCAACGATGATCTTCATCACCCCAACAAATTGTTTCTTTTTTCTTCTTATTTTAGTCCTTCCATTATAGCAACTGCGATTGCTAGAGTTATTTTGCAAGTTTTCTTTTTCATAGAATTAGTTTGTAAACTTTATTTTCATTCTAGTTGTGGTCAGATCAAGAGTTATCATCTGGTTCATAAGTCCAGAGTTACTACAATCATTTGTGATATTTGGTTGTCACGTGTACGTTCTTTGTAACTCGAACTAACATATTGAAGGAGTTTGATTTGTGACATCTCCCGTTAAAGTTGAAAGAAAGTACGAAGAAAGAGGAAGAAGGGATAAGAAAGTAAGAAGAAGGAAAGAGGGATAAATTTTGTTCACCCCTAAGAGCATCATTAGTAGATGGAGCTCAAAAATACATTTTGAGGCCCAAATTTGTATAAAGAAATAAATGTTGAATGAGTTGGGTTTGTATAAGAACAGTAAAAATTAAATTTTAGATCCAAATGAGATGAGTCAATGTAGACCCATTTGTCACCTTTCCTTATTTTTCAAAAATAATATAAAATCTAGAATCTAAAAATTGGGACTCCAAATTTACTCGTATTGTTCTACAAAATGAGTTTTTACATTCTAAATGTATAAAGTCTGAGACACAAGCTATAGCTCCAGTAATTGAAAATCATGGAACTCTAATCGAACCTTACTATTCTATAAAATAAGCACATACATCCTGAATCTATAATGTAGAATGTATTGAACCTTACTATTGATTCTACAACAAAAATACTATTATGGCATATGTGTGTTGCCCACTACAACAATGTCCTCTAGTAAAAGAAGGCTAATTCTAATGGCACTCCCAAATTTATTTGGGACTAGTCCTTACTAGGGGACAGTCCAAGAAGGTGAAACTTTTACTAGGGATAGTCCAAATTTTACTTGGGACTAGACCACCCTAAAAAATTAGGGTTTCTCTGGATGCAGTCGCTGGCGGCCGCACGCGGGAGAGGCGCTGCCGGCGCGGTGGCTTGGCGGAGGCGGAGGCTCGTCGGGGCCATTGCGACGTTCGAGGGGACCACGCCAGTGCCTCGTCCGCAGGGCGCAGTGCCTCGTCCTCCCCGTCGTCAAAGTTGAGGGCGTAGCTCATGGCGTTCGAAGGCGGAGGAGGAGGTCCCGATGGGGGTGAAGCAAGAGGGGAAGCAGAGGAGGAGGTCCCAGTTTGGAGGAGGAGGCGGAGGAGGACGACCCGAAGACCCAGGAGCTCGTCCGCAATCTAGTCCTCTGCCTCATCCCCAACCTCCTCCTCCGCTGCCGCCCTCCGCTATGTCCACCGCCTCCTCTCCAGCCGCATGACCCCCTCCTTCGACGCCGACGAGTCCGCCATGGCCTAGTCCATCAAGCGCGAGCTTGCCCTCGCTGTCAGCAGCTGGAAGAAGAAGAATCCGCCTTTTAAATTAGGACTGCAACTAAGTTGGCAGTCTTACTTTATGTTAGGACTGCCAACTTGTTGGCAGTCCTAGAACTGCCAACTTGTTGGCAGTCCTAGAACTGCATCGAAGTTGACAGTCCTACTTTATGTTAGAACTGCCAGCTTAGTTACAGTCCTACTTGCTGGAAAAAGTTGGACTAGTCCAAATAAAGAAATTGAATGACAAACTTATAATTTTTTGAAATATTTTTGGACTAGTTTCAAATAAAAGTGGAAGTGCCCTTAAAAAAAAAGGCAAATTCTAAGGGCACCACAGTAAGTGCTAGGGGCTATCACTTACTAGGGGACAACCCAGGTTTGAGGAACTTTTACTGGGGGCATCCCGAAAATTACTTGGGGCTATCCCAAACTTAGGATTTTTCCCTCCTCTCTCCTCCTCCTCCTCCAGCCGCCGGGCACAGCGACGTAGAACCCCTCCGACGGCTCGGGCCCGCCGGAAGCGAACTTGGCGGCGGAGAGGTCCCAAAAGATCTCGACTTTACCGGCGGCAGCGGCGGCCGCGGCATCCAGAGACTTGGAGCCTCTCCTCCTGGCGAAGAGCAGGAGCTTGATGTCGAGCTTGCAGAGGGGGGTGCCGGAGCTGGAGGAGTCGACGTCGTCGATGGCGACGGAGAGGCCGTGGCCCGTCAAGTGGGCGGTCCAGGTGACGGTGATGGTGCAGGCGCGGCGGCGGAGCTTGGCCCGTCAAGTGGGCGGTCTAGGTGACGGTGATGGTGCAGGCGCGACGGCGGAGCTCTGCTGCTACTGCTGCTTCTTCTTCTCCGAGGACTGCCAACTTGTTGGCAGTCCTAACATATGTTAGGACTGCCAACATGCTGGCAGTTCTAGGACTGCCAGTAAGTTGGCACCAACAAGTTGGCAGTCCTAGGACTGCCAGCATGTTGGCAGTCCTACTTGCTAGAAAAAATTGGGTAGCCCCAAGTAAAAATTTTTGATGGCAAACTTGTAATTTTTTGCAAAAATTTTGGAATAGCCCAAAATAATTGGTGTGGTGCCCTTAGAAAAAGCAAAAAAAAAAAAAAGCCTAAAAGAAAAAGGAGGCGCCTCTGGTAGAGGCCATTATATTACATGGTTCGATCCTCCGAACAAAATACACCCCTAATCGTTTAGATATCATTTTCAAAGGGGAATCCAATCCAATCCCTCCCTTCCTCCCCCATTAGATATCCACCGTCTCTCCCCCCAAACGCAAAGACAGGACAACCAACCCCCGTCCGCTCTCCCAGTTCCTTTGACTCCCACTCCTATCAGCCGTCCGATCCCCCACGAGCGAGGGAAGCAAAAACAACACACACCATCCATCCGTCGATCAAGGAAAGGAGGAGGAGGATGAATGAGGAGGTCCAGATGAAGGTGGCCCAGGCTGTCCACGTCCTCAACCACGACTCGCACTCCTCCAACCGCGTCGCCGCCAACCAGTGGCTCGTCCAGTTCCAGCAGAGCGACGCCGCCTGGGAAGTCGCCGCCTCCCTCCTCACTTCCGCCTCCACTTCCTCCCCCGACCTCGAGCTCCACTTCTTCGCGGCCCAAATCCTCCGGCGCAAAGTAAGTAGAGAGAATTCATAGATCATTCGATTGAGTCGATCGATGGATGCATATATATACACCGAAATTATGTTTGCATTGCGCAGATCCAAAATGAAGGTCACCTCCTCCAAGTCGGCGGCAAGGACGCCCTGCTCAATGCCTTGCTCATCGCAGCAAGAACCTTCAGCTTAGGCCCACCCCAGGTCCGTCTGGAACATCCCTGGCGTTGTTTCGGCCCGGGCCGCACTCGCTCGCTCACTATGTCAGCGTGTTTTGTATGTTGCAGCTGTTGACCCAGATATGCCTCGCGATGTCGGCCCTCGTCCTGAGGGCTGGGGAGCACAGAGAGCCCATCGAGCAGCTCTTCGCCAGCCTAAACGAGCTGCGGAGCCGCGAGAACGGGAGCATCGCCGTCCTCGAGATGCTCACCGTCCTCCCCGAGGAGGTCCTGGAGGACCGCAGCGGCGACCGAAGCATCGACGCCCCCAGCAGATGCAGGCTCACGCGAGAGGTCGGTCCGTCCGTCAGTTCCTGACACCATTTCCTTTTCATTGTATTGTTACCAGACCGACCCAGTAATGCAGCTTCTTCGCCTTTGGTGCCGTGCAGCTTCTCTCTCACACTCCTACCGTTCTCGACTTCCTCCTGCTCCAGTCGGAACAGAGGATCGATGATGGCATCAAACTCCACGAGAGGCATCGAAAGATATTGAGATGCCTGCTGAGCTGGGTATTTTTTACTTCCAACCTGCTCTCCTCTCATATTGATGAAATTTGTTGCCAATGGTTGAAGTTTGTTAGAAAAAGAAACTCAGGTTGGCTTGCAAACAACAAGGGTCTTCAAAAGTGTTGTTCCTTATAAGAATTGTTGATTTGTTTAGGATGGTATATCTTCTTATAAAATAATTGTTTCATATATAGATATGGATGTGATGCACTAAATTCAACAACCTTGTTAAGTCTTGTTGTGAAATGTTATGGTCTGAATGAAACTTGTATTAGTGCCTTATGTGAGTATAAATAGCATCACGAGCTCATGCCGTCCAGTGATCAATTTTCTTTAGGGAGTTGTGTAGCCAGGACGTTGACATTAGATCACATGAAAATAAATGGTTTATAACAAAAAATACATAATATTGATGAAGAACAAAAAGAAAAAAAAGAATATTAATATGGATACTATGATATAAAATTCATTAAGAATTTTTAAAATTAATACATCAACATGAATAGCTAGTATATATTTGTTTTGAGAGAGAGAGAGAGAGAGAGAGAGAGAGAGAGAGAGAGAGAGAGTCTACTCAAGTCGCTTGTGTGCGCCGCACACACACAGAGTCTCTACTCAAGTCGCTTGTGTGTGTGCGCACACACACGCACCAAGCCTTCTCTTATCATAATGGACGGGGTCAACTATGGGTCCTAAGAAAGCTCCATAAAAGAATTGACAAAGTTTGTTTTTGGGACCAATTTTTGACCTGATGTTAAGTGTCTATGTTGGTGCAAAATTTCAAGCCAAGGTAGCTATAGGCGTGAGAGGGTCATGCCATAAAGCTAGACGGTCAGTTGGCGAGTAGGTAGACATACTTTATCTATGTAGTTAAGCTCAATCAACTGATCAATGAGAACCCTCCAAGGTAGCTATGTGTGTGAGAGGGTCATGCCATAAAGCTAGACGGTCAGTTGGCGAGTAGGTAGACATACTTTAACTATGCAGCTAAGCTCAATCAACCAATGAGCACCCTCCAAGTTTTCACACTAATCTAATGCTCTACCTTATGTGAGACTAGAGTAGACTACATAAACTCACTAAATCTAATGCTCCCCTCTCAAGTCGGAATATGTATGAAACAGGTCCAACTTGTTACATAAATTAGAAATAAAGTAAAAAAGGAAGAACTAGAAATAAACATTATAGTATAGCAACGTTAGTATAGTAGCAAAAGTTGACATACGATACGACCCCAAAAAGTAGCAATAAGACCAGGCAGTGTAAACAAGGGAAGAGGTCGATGCTCGAGGACGCACGACCAGAAGTAGTAGAGGTCGATGCATGATAAGAAGCGACAATAGTAAACAATCAGAAAGTCAGAAGAATGCATACATGTAGTTAAAGACCGGTGCAAGAATACTTTGTCAATACTTCCCCTCAAGTTGACATAACAGGCTGATGATGGGCTATGTATTTGGAACGGGGTTTTATTTTGGTGGAGAGCTAGGGGTCTAACCATGCTCTGATACCACTAAACCTAATATAGACTCACTAAATCTAATAACATTATTAAATAATTTTTCTAATAAAAGTTAACCTGGACCTAATTGGGTATGGTTTGTTAATGGGAGACAGGACAGGAGTGCATGTCATTAATTACTAACAGCTGAAAAAAGTAAAATAAATGTAAACGATGTGCAAAATTTAAGGGGGGAAAAAACTGTTTTGAGGCAAGCTAAGTAAGCAATAGGAACAAGTAAGCTACTACTAAATTAGTGAAAGTAACACCTATGTTTCACGGGTACTTTTCTAGCGGACATCATCAGTATCTGTGATTCTGTATTTGACATACAATTCATTGATACTAATGTCAAATATGGCTCACTCATGTCTAGGCTTCAAAGAGATCCACAATATTGTTGAAAGTGATTTTGCATGGTCGTGAACCAAACATAAGTTAGATATGAGAAAGTAACATTTCTTTGTATCTAATTCTTTCAAAAACTTTTGAAAACAAGTTATTAGCTTACACATGCATAATTTTAGATTTTATTAAGAGCCACAATATAAAATATCTATATAAATATGCTTGTGTATATATAACAGTATCCTTACCGTACGAGATCCAATCTTTTTTAAATGCCATATACCGAATCTGCATTGTATCTGAATCTGTCCGTGTTAATGCAACCTAAGGTAAGACACAAATGTAGAGGCATTTCTTTTCATATACTCCAAAGATGGCCAAATTTCTGTAAACCAGATAAAGCTAACAGAAAACTATACAGGATTGTTTGTTCGTATACATTACATAACGTGGACCTTTTTTGAGAAAAACTTTAATGGTCTTGTGTGTATATGTGTTTTTTTTTTTTTGGGGGGGGGGGGGGGGGGGGGGGGGGTGGGGTTAGGGAAGGGGTGCTCCCAGGTCCACCAATGAAAAAATACACCCCGTAATAGTAGTAGAGATATATTAATGCTTGCAATTTTCTCGCTTTCGTTAGTTCTGGTATTCCTCTGTCTCATTTTTTGTATATTACTTCCAATCCATCTCAGGTTCGTGCTGGATGCTTTTCCGAGATTCCCCTGTCTTCGCTGCCAACACATCCACTTCTTAATTTTGTCTTCAATTCTTTACAGGTGTGTTTTGAGAAGATCTATTTTTTGTAGCTTGCTTTGTTTATTCAATCAAATTTATTCAATTTATTTATGGGCAAAAGGTGTCGTCGTCATTTGATGTTGCCGTTGAAGTTCTCATCGAGCTTGTTAGCCGGTATGAGGTTGGTCTCGTACAAACTCTTTTAGTGGTAATAAGTGCTTAAAAATATTCTTGTTGATTACCACTGAACTTTGGGAAGACGGTTTCACTGTGCATATTATATATTGGTTCTATTGTGATATTTATCTTTCATGGCTTGGCTGACACAAAATACAGTACAATTGTAGGGTCTGTGTCTATGTCAACTTATGAAAACTGCCTTAAGTGATCAGTGTATTGTAGAAATTGTTGATTTCCTGTAGGAATTACATATCATCTAATATTATAGTCTAATGTGTTCTTTAAATCTAGTCAACTTGTTTTTATGTATATCCAAGCTTAGTTCTGTATACATATAGCTTTCCCGCAATTCCTAGAGGATTAATTGCTTGTTATATTGGCTGCAAGTTTTAATGTGTCACTATTAAACATGAGCAAGGTTCGACATATTAGTATCGGAATTGGTTTCAGACCCTTCTAATGAGTATCGGTATGACATTTTTGGTTGTTCCGGATCGGAGTATCGGATTCTTCATTTTGGAAAGTAAAAAAATGATAAAAAGTCATTTAAAAAGCTAAAAAGATATTTGATACATTTATACATACTTTTACATATTATATGTTGTTTCTCATTAGTTTTAAATGAAATAATATTCAGTTGCAATATACTATTGTTTATTTATTTGCCTTTATACTTCAACCAAATGATATTAATATGGATGAATGTTGTGAATTTATAGATATACCACTTTGAGAAATGGTAATAGTTACGGTTCAACAATAATAATAATGAATCATATCGATACACTAACATTGCTAGTGATGTCTTCGGCACAACTGAATCGTTGTGTTGACACTATTTTTCCATTCTTCTATCTTTGACGTTCAAATTTTCTCGGCCGAATTGACCGGAAAAAAGACTGCCAACGTCGGTATCAGTAGATGTCGCTATCGTGTCGGGACATGCCCAAATCGTATTGGTATAGACCGTACCATATCGGTGTCGACCGATAGTGCAAACTATGGACATGACACAAATGTCATGTCACACGCTTGTTAAAGCACAGAAAACTTGTTTGCATTCGTGAATTATAAAATATTCATAACATGGAGGGTATTATGTCTAATGCCTCTATTTAGCAAATACCAATTTGTTCAAGGTTTTTTTGCATACAAGTTCTTAAATCTATCATATTATTACATAAGTCCCCTAAATCTTGTTTCTTGCTTGTGAGTCTCTTAGTTCATAAGAAATATGAGTATAGGCCCCCTCTGTCTTTGTCAGCCAAAAGCTAACCCCTCCTTAGATTAAATCTAAAATGTCTATTTTGCACTCCCATATTCTCCCTTCTTTTCTTCCTTCTCCCTCCTTCTTCCCCTCCTCCACCATCACTCCTACTCCACCTCCATTTACTCTCCCCTTCCACTCCTTTCATTTGCTTGCAAACATGGCTTTCCATAGTCAATCACATGTTACCTTTAGTGTGCAGGGATCCACCATAGTCAACCTGTTGCCTCGTTCATGCAGTGATTGGGGAGGAGGCAACCCATGCGTGCTGCCTGCAACCCGTACATGCTGCCTGCAACCCGTACATGCTGCCTAATGATCTCTAGTCTAGCTGACCTCGATTCTGCTCTTTGCTTGTGCATCACAATAAGGGCCAAGCTGTTCGTTGTCAAATGTCCTGCTGCCTGTAGCTCTGAAGCTATTGATTGGTTGTGGGAAGCATGCACCCTCATGGGCTCATGGTACCAGTGCCCTGCCTTTCGTGTATCTGTATCATGAAGGATTTTAAAGCTATAACTATGTAGCATACAGCTAGTAGACTGATCATACCTTTACAATAGTTCCCTCTTTGAATAAGAAGGATAGTAGAACTAAGGCAGGCTTATTGAAGCTATCTGTAATACATAACATAAGTGTATGCAAAACTTTTGCCTCACACATTTACTTGCATGATGTCAAAATTGAACTATGACCTTTCTCTCTCTTATATTTAATTATGTGCTTGGTAGTGAGTCTAGTGTTATAAATGACGTGGTCCTTGATAGAGCTGAATGGAAGAAACAGTTTCATATAGTCAACCCCTATTATTTTGGTTAATGGATTTTCTGTAGTAGTCATGCCACATCATCCTCACATATTGTTTTTTTTTAATTGCAACTGCATTGGCAGGGTTTACCACAGGTTATGCTGTGCAGAATCCAATATCTTAATGAAATATTTCTCCGGCCAGCTCTTGCAAATGGGGATGAAAAAACAATCAGCGGTCTTGCATGCTTGATGTCTGAAATTGGGCAGGCTGTAAGTGTTATATTTTCGATATTACAGGCGACAGTTTGCAGTCTCCATGTGACTGACGCTGCACAACTCCACTTTATTCTCCCAATTTGTTTTGAAGTGTTGAACTTCATTCGCTTGTACTATTTTGTGTATCAGGCTCCAGCTTTGATTGCAGAAGCAAGTAATGAAGCACTTGTGCTTGCCGACGCACTATTGAGGTATTTTTTGGTTTAATTATTCATCAATTATGCAACAATTACTTTGATGGTACTATTTAGATATTTGTTATGGTTAATTTCTTCTGACCTTCCGTTTTTCTCCCTTCTTCTGTCGCAGTTTGATAAATTTTGTTATTAACCAATTTTTCTTGGCCATTATACTAATTACATATTATTTTTTCTAGCTGTGTTGCTTTTCCAAGTGAGGACTGGGAAATTCCAGACTCAACCTTACAATTCTGGTAATATTCTTTATGAGATATTTGCACTTTGTTATCAGAGTTAAGATTGTTTTCTCAGCACATTGTACCATAAGGAGCAGTTACACTTTCTCTACTTGCTTTTTTGTTGTCATGCACTGTTATGATCATGGAAGGTTCTTACAAAATACTGTGTTCGAATACTCCTATAGAAATGTAATGTGATTATATTCCCTTTATTATATCTTGGCTCCCTTTATTATATTTTGTCAGCATGTGAGACTCTAGTGCTAATTTTTAAATAATGCTAAACACTATTCATCGCGCACAAGTCAAATCCTGCAAGGGACTAATGTATAAGATTTTCCTTTGAGCGATGTGATATGTGCTTAGTTGAGATTGTAGTAGTTCTTTGGTAAATGCTAGTTACATCTATGTGGGGCTATAATGGTTGAATATTACTTGATGATGTTAAATGTGCTGAGACATGCTAGATTAGTAACATGGGCTCAAGGATAGGCATGAAACCTTATGTTCTTGGGTAGAGTAAATTCTTCATAAAAGCAACTTTGTAATACTAATGATTTGTTGCGCACAAAATCTTGAAACTCTATGCCCACTACTTAGTAAATGATCAAGAAATGTCTAGCTGCCTACGTGCTCTGAGATAACCTGATGCATGATCATGCAACGGATGAAAATCTTTGAATTTAGGAACATATAAAGGTTGGACTCCGATCAATGGTCGAAAACATTCAAGAAATGTGACCTTTGGGTATTGTAGACATTATGGTTAGGGATTAGAAAAAGTTGGGATTTAGGCTCTTTAGGTTATTGTTATGAGTGATTTAATGGAATAAAGGGGCTCCTTTTTGAGTTCAGGATTTAGGCCTGAAAGAGGAAATCAAAATTTAGGTTTTATGATTTGGATATTTGATGCGAGTTAAGGTACAAGAGGTTTATGAATGACTTCGTGGGTTTTGGACAAGGCTTGAGGGATTCAAGGTTGCTTGTTGCTCTAGAACAACAAAAGCAGGATCATATTTTTAGGTCAACAAAATAGCAATTAGGAATGAGTTATGTGGAGAAGAAAGGAGGAGAGCGAATAAAGCTTCACACCTTTCTTCAAGGCTCGACACCCAAAAATTAGGATTTTACATCCAATCTTGGATAACAGAAACAACCATGGAGAGCTCTCAGTATTTTTCATCAACTTCTCATCGTTCTTTTATGCCTACATAGAGAGAACAAAGCCTTTATAGCAAATCTTTGGGGCTGACTACATGAATCCTTATGTTCCATTCAGTTATATTAAGGGTCATCTCTTCTCTCATTAGCAAAATCCATATCCTTTTTAACAGCCTCACCCAAGCTCTCTTAGGTCCACACCTAGGCCTTCACGTGGCCTTCAACCGAAAATTACATACAATATTATGCCACCAATGGATATCCTAAGTTAGAACCTTTTCTTGGACTAAAACGAAGAGTCCTATACGGACTCGAATAAACTAGTATGGTAACTTGACATAAAACTAATAATAAAACTTGTATTGAAGTAAACCTCTGTGATGCTCGGATTCTCCATTTTTGGAGGAGCACCCGTGTCATTTGGGTGTGACACGGGTGTGGGTGTGAGACACGCACCCGATCCTCCATTTTTCAGGCGGATCCTTTTCAGCCGAGGAGAGTATATATATTTTTATTTTTATTGAACTAAACAATAGGAGAGTATATGTATTTTTATTTTTACTGAACTAAACAGTAGGAGAGTACATATATTTTTTCATAAATCCCACTTAAAAAATAAATGTATCAACTAAAAAATGTACTTTATAAAGACACATGTAAAACTGAAAGTAAATAATATAATTACATATACTCATTTCTACGTATCCCCACACCCGTGTCCAAATTCCGGATCCTTTTCAGCCGTGTCCCCGTATCCTAAAATTTGAAAAATTAAGAGTCGGACTTCTAGATACACACCCATGTCGGACACCCGTACCCGAGTCCGAGCAACATAGGTAAACCTATTATAGATATAGACAAAAACATATAAAGTAAACCTAAATAAACTAAACCAAACCAAACTTATAAAAACTAAGTATATCAAGATGTGATAACTTCATTGTTGAGTATATTAGAAATTGAAAATTGTTGGAAAAACTGAACCCAAAATCCAAAGCTATTTAGTATTTATATTGGGCCATGACTGGCACAATTCACCACAAGAATTACCCGTCTCTCTCTCTGATGTCTAAATAACTGAAGAAATCGTTGAAATAAAACTCGATCATCTGTTAACTTCCCCAAACAAAATATTGTAGAATGTATTGTATCCATTATTGCAATAGTGCTATATGATAATAATCATAAATTTAACTAGTTACTAGATATCCTAAATATTTCTGATCCCGACTATAGGAATACGTTTATCCAGTCCAGCAGGACTAATCTAATGATAAATCTGAAACTGCAATTCCTCGAAAGGTGGAACTGACAACCCAACAAGTAATAAATCATGTCAAGCAATTTACAGTTTTGAAACCAAATGATAGGTATATAAGCACTACCATTATTGCAAAAATAATTATGAATAAATGTACTACAAAGATTTCTTTCAAAGGATTATATGTAGTAATTATTCACAGTTTCTTTGTACAGTCAACTTTCCTTCCGGGGTGATTTAGACGCTGTGACTTTTCATACATGTACCCATGACCTGGGCAATCAATCTATGTGCCATCAAAATAAGGGTGAAGCAGAATTTTTGATCCAGGGGATTAATTGTATATCTGAGGGCCTTTAAACTAATGATGTTTATCTTTTACCTCAAGATGTACGTTATCCCATTATTATTATTGTTCTTCATTTCCTATTTTTACATGCACTTGTATTCCAAATCATATCAGCAACGCAGTCTGATGACAGACAGTTGCCAACAAAAGATATATATGATGAGAGAGCAGGAACCAAAATCTCGAAGAGTACACAAAGATTTGGTTTGAAATCAACACTTTGTGGGAAGAAGATATAAAGATGTTGAAAGTTTGAAACTGAAGATAAACAAATTCTTCCAGAGTTTGTGGGAAGTACAAGATTGTATGAAGAGATTGAAATGATTGAGGTCAAACTAGGTTGAAATTTTAAAGGTTCTGGTGTTATGAATGGTACTCTACTTGAGCATGATGCCTTGCTTTTCCATATCCTGGTTAACTGATGGATGGGACTTGCTGCTCCATTTCAACAGCTTATATCAACATATATTTATTGACTTAACAATAGTTGAATTATTTGCTCGTTTCAGTGGCAGATATTCGTCCGTGCACTTTGTATATGTTTTGCATTATGTGTACTAATGTCAAGCAAAATGGGATCTCTAATTGTCTACTTTTCATCTAATGAAGTTATTTCAACCCTTTACCTTCATTATTATAAATTATAATATCTTAAAAGACCCTATAATTATTTTAAAGCCATACTCCTATTTCATGTTTATTCTATACCTTTTATGATGTTTTCAATTAGATGTAAATTAATTGGGATAGTTACTGATGTTGAATCACTTGATATTTTCTTAGAATTCAAATGTTCATTACGGTAATGTATCTTCAGGTGCACTCTGGCAAGTTATCTTCTTGGTTTAGATTTGGCCAGGGAAAATAGAAAGACAATTGTGGAAGAAATGTTTTTTCCTGTATTCTTAGCATTACTAGATGCACTTATAATGCGTGCTCAGGTATTGCTCTTTCAATTTGTGTTGTTAATCCTCTGCCGTGTTTTGCTCTTCATGACTAATTTCTTTAACACAGTTTTTTCTGTTAGTACATTTCTTGTCCCATGTATGTGCAATGCATCTTTTATTTCTTATTTGTAGAACATAATATCATCATATAGATGGCAACCTGCTGACCGCAATAACAAATTGGCCTTCTCCCTTACATATAGTGCTGCAGCAGTAATGGTGCAATTGTTGGGGTATGTTTGGTGTTTGAAATGCTGTAAGTAAATCCTATGACAGCTACAAATGCTGCACAGTTTGTTGTGGCTAAACTGAGTGCAACATCACTTACAACATTGGTTACAAGGGAGCTTAAAGTGCAGCTATGACATCATGTTTTAGCAACATTTGTTGCCATCTTTCCCCTCCAATGTACAAAGGTCCTAAGAAACTTCTCTACTTGTAACAACAACAGAAGCCACACATAAGTATCCCAATTATAGCTGTCTAAACAACGGAAATGTTAATACAACAATATCACTTGAAGCCAGCCAAATACTATATTTGCAACCACTTACAACAACAAATGTAGTTTGTAGGATCATAACTAGAAGATACAAACATGAAGACATGAACATGCCACTGATTTGTGTGCCGTGTTGGTCCGATATATACAATATGGACACATTAGAGAAACTGCATCTGCTTCCTAGCATGTAATAAATGTTACATGGTATTTCTATCTATAAGCAACCAAACACTGATTCAGGACAATCCGTGATGATCTTTCAATTTGGTAAAATATAAGTTCGGGTTCAGATTTAGAAACAGAATATTGGAAGATTTAGAAATTAGTTATGGCCTTATGGGTATATATAGGAACTAGGGGTAGGATTAATTTTGGGAAAAAATGGGAGTTAGGTGTACATCTTAAGGGTATCAGTGGAAGAAATAGGCTGATAGACTGTAACGCACAATCAGAATTTAAGTTTAAAATCAAAATATAGGTTGTAGGGTTGAATGATATAGCATAAAATCTGTGGCATTTTGGAGGGATTTGGAAGGGTTTTGCTGGGTTTTAGTGACAGTTTCTTGTGTTGGATAAAAAACACGGTCAGATTTCATCATGAAATTTTCATGGTGTGAAAGCAACAATCAAAGATGAATTTTGAGTAGAGAAGATGAAAAGAAGAATGATAGGAACTCTCCATATTTACTTGGCCTCACACCCAAGAACTTTAGATTTCACGGGTGATCTTTCTTGAGACTAATTTCATGTCTCATGCAAGCAACCATGGACATAACTCTCAATATTATTGGTCAATGTTTTGATATTTTTTTATTATAAATAGAGGTTTGGGGCTTTATAGTCTCCCCCAAAAGGATGTACGATATAATTTTCTCAATTGATCTCTAATAAGTACACTTATAACTCAAAGAAACAAACAAATAAGAAAACATGACTTAAAATAATCTTTACTTTAAAAATAATTAAAAGCCAATAAACTAAATCTGAATAAATCAAGCTAAACTTTGACTTGATCTTGACGCAAACTTGAAAAACTCATAAACAATGTGGCTGGTCCACTTCACACTTCCATCGTATATTATACATGGCAAGCAATCTTGATCTCTTTAAGTATTGGTTGTGTTCAGATGACTTTTAATCACATGTTACCCTTCAGCAAGGGATTGCCTCTGGATTTGATGCTTTCCTGAATGAAATTTGATTTCTTTGTTACTGATACACATGCAAATTAAACATCTTTCATAGAAAGAGATGTTCTTGCCACTCAGTGTAGCCAACTTTCCCAATTGGTACCACCATGGGGGTGGTCAAGTGGTAACACTGGTAAGGGAGGGAAGGAGTTGGCGTGGGTTCAAATCCAGACCGAGGAAAAATAAAAATGGGAATGGGAGGGGGTCCTGTTGCTAGTAGCCCGGACACATACGATCATTACTTATCTCCCAAAAAAACACTTACCCAATTGGTTGCGTTTTATTGTATATCTTGAATTTATAAATTATAACAAACCTGAAAATTTGTGTTTAGTGGAAGCTCTGGAGGCAAAACCAAATCAAATGGAACAACTAGTTGAACTGTTTTTAGCTACCAAAAGTCTTTCTCTTCTAATGGTTTTATAGGTTTTTGTTTCATTTTTTACTCCTTTGGTGGTAATACCTGAGCCCTTTAATATTCAAAGTTCTCTAATAAGCTTAGCTTCACAATTTTATGTCTACTCTTTGAAGTATGTGTTTAATGGCTATTAATAGGAGGTTTTACCTTTACCAAAGAGGACACTTGACAGATTATTGAGTTCATCCGAAATCATAGACCCACGAAATAGAAACTCTCTCTTGTGGGTAAATTGGACAACGTCAATAGACCAACTTCTGTAACTCTACTATTTTACCTAATAGGTGTTGACTATTGCTCTATCCCAGATTGATGATCCTGCATCTCAGTTGGAGCTTGAATTTGTGAATTTAAGTAGACGTCTATCCATAAGATTGGTGAAGTTGCAAGGAACCTATGGTCTTTGGCTCATATATGAAGAAAAGTCATCTAGTTTACATGTAATATAGAGATCATGTAGCTGCAAAGCTGCAATAATTTACATGCATGCTAAATTCATGAGACTATATGGTCTATATTTCAATATTCGCATATTGAACTTTCTAGTCTGTGAAACAACTTTCAAGATTGGTGAACTTGCAAGGAACCTATGGTCTTTGGCTCATATATGAAGAAAAGCCATCTAGTTTACAAGTAATATAGAGATCTTGTAGCTGCAATAGTTTACATGCATGCTAAATTTGTGAGACTATAGTCTATATTTCAATATTCGCGTATTGAACTTTCTAGTCCATGAAACAACTTTCAAGCTACATTCATATATTTGGCATTAAATGACATGGCATTCATTGATAGTCATTTGTAGTATCCTAGTAAAAGAAGATGCTTAGGATTACAATCATTGAGGTGTATAGTGCACAAATGTTTGCCAGCTAACGTCTTAATATGATCTTCTTTTCTGAAGCTGTGACAATTCAGAAACATGTGATTATATGGGTGCTGAAATGAGTTCTTATGGCTTCCTCGTAAATGTGTATCGTAAAATAAAACCACACAAAACTTCTAGGCTGCAGTGTGGAGTGAGGTGCTTTGCTGCATGACATTATGGGCCTTCAACTGCATTCTTGAAATTTGTCCTTGCTTGCCCAAAAGATCTGAACCAACCACAAGAATAGTTGCATTATCTACCGGTTGTAATTGATATTAATTCTTACTACCTGCAGATGTATTCTATATAAGATTTCAAAGACACATTTCTTTCCGCACTTCTTTAACTCTTCATGCTCTTATTGCTCCACTTCTGCTAATGCATTCTTTCTTTGGCAGGTTGATCCTGGACTTGATGGTGACTCTGGAGCACTAAACATACCTGATGGTCTTACGAACTTTAGGATGAACCTGGAGGAGCTTTTGGTAGATATTTGTCAGCTTTTAGGATCAGCGAGAATTGTAGACAAGGTGGTATCTACTCCATAAGGCTGCTTCAGGTCTACTTAGTTATTGTTATCCACAGCTAGATTCATTACTATGAGATGGCACTTCAACCTTTTGAATATTTTGAAGTTCCCATTTCTTTGATCTTTGTTAACCAGAGTTACTTGACAAATGTCATCAACGGAAGCAGCAAATTCTAACAAATGCGAATGAGCAGATATTTACAGCACATCACATAGAGAGAACATATTGGTTATTAAAGCTCATCTGAGAGCTTATTCATGTTATTTAGGTTTCAGATCCGTGCCAGTTTATGAACTGATGAAGAATTAAATAGTTTAAAGATATGAACTACCGATATTTTGTAAGGAACATCCAGTTTAAATTGAGATCAGCTATTGATCACAACTCTTAATTTTAAACTGTCTACTGAAAATTGGCCAATATTGATGACCAAATTTCAACTGAAAAATTCTTTGGATATGGTCCTTAAAGATTTATTTTTCATTTTTTCTTTTATGTCCTTAGCTATTTCCATTGTTCTTATCCAAGGTAAAGAAACTGTGCAGTTTGCCTCCTTTTACAGCATAAATCAGTTGAGCTCTCCTACCTTGTGCTCGACATGCATATTACCGCAACTTAAGTGTTAGTTTAGGTAAATTGGTGGTTGTGCAGCTTATGGCACCAGTAAGGGGACACATAGAAGCACGTACATAGATGCAAATACTCAGACACATGGACACCACACTCTCACTCACTCTCTCTCTCTTTATATATATATATTTTTTGGAACCAGGTAAATTATTTCTGGAATCGCTCCCACTGGGATTCGAACTCCTGACCACTCGGGCCGCATGCATCTCTCTTAACCACTAGGCTGGAGGTCATTTGCCTCTTTATATATATATATATATATATATATATATATATATATATATATATATATATATATATATATATAAGGGAATGGTTCATATCTCTAAATGAGCCATGCCACGGTGGCAGTCCACATGGACCAAAAAATTATGGATACTTTTGAGATATAAAGAAATAAAACAAGAAAATAGTGAACTTACCAAAAATTAAAACAAGTAAAAAAAGGAAAGTTTTAACTAACAACCAAAGAAAGAAAGAAATAAAAATCTCTCTATTCTTTCTCTCCATTCTTCTCTCGATCTTCTTGTATGCTATTGGCCCATGTGGACTGCCACCGTGGCATGACTCATTTAAAGATATGACCCATTGGCTCATATCCCATTTTCCACATATGCATGCCAGCCCCTCCTAGCTTAGGTGGTAGCGTGGGGCGGCATTCTCACCGACTGGGTGAGTTCGATAAAAAAATGCACACACATGATAGGAGATGAAAAAGTTATTAGTTGGGAAGATCATCTAAACTCGAAATCAACTCCGCTAAAAGTGATTTATATCATTTATATAGTCTAAAACTGAAATACATTATTGTTTGATATTCTTTTTCTAAGCATCAAAAATTTACAAAATCAACAATTAAAATTTAAAAAATGGTTCATTGAAGAGACTCATCGTCTTTCAAGCTTATATTTATGAGAAACCCTTTTGATTCTGATCTAAATGCTGAAAAACACAAACACACGAGTTTAGTTTATTTCAGTGTTATAAATTTCGGTAGGTGGATTCGGTGCGGCAAAGGGGCGCCTAGCGCCCATGCCGCCTAGGCGGCCGCACAGATTTTTTTTTTTTTTTTTTGTTGAAGTTTTGGGTTTTGACTTTTGGAAAATTTTGATATTTTTTTAAATTTTTTTTTGAAATTTGAAATATTATATATTTATTATTAAATTTAATGATTTTTTTAGAATCTGATTTTTTTTTTTTTTGAATTTTCAAAACTGAAATTTTAAATTTCTGAAATTTCAAAAATCACAACTTGCTATTGAAATCCGGCCATTAGATTAAAAATAAAACAACTCAAAGTTACATGTTTTTAGTTTGTAGATATTTCAGATAATCTTGATCATGATAGGCGGCGGTCTTGATTTTCCATTTGAAGTGCTTGGTATCGAATTTAAGCTCGAACCCTATATAACATCATATATGTATTACACTCAAGATAAGAAAGTGTGGCCAAGATTATTTGTTTATATTCTGACACATGCCGACATTCCCATTTAGTTTGGGGAAAGGGATTAGAATCATTAATGTTTGGTTTTCTTAAAGGCTAAGGAACGTCGTATAATCCTGCTTTGCATATGAGGTTCTTTTGCTAGTTTCCAATCAAAAGGTTGCTTCACCTTGTATTTCTTTTTACTATTTTACTATAACCCATTACATTTTATATAGGTTACTTATCTGGTTTTCTATACTTTTGATTGTTATATGTATCTGATTTACGTAATTGTGTTTCTGCAGATTTTCAGTTGTAGATGGCCTAGTGTAGATTCAATAATTCCTTGGATAGAGGTGGAAGCTAGAATGTTCGTTCTCAATACGGTGGGCAATGTTCTTGAACCATTATGCATTATGTTTCTATCCCCTCCCCCCCCCCCCCCCCCCCACCTCCCCCCCCACCCCCCCCCCCCCCCACCCCCCCCCCCACACACACACACACACACACGCATGAGCGTACTAGCACATCCACACACAACACAGACACACATCCGTCTCACAGAAAGTGGAAGGAAAAAGAAGTATTCTTGGTCTGTTTTGTTAAAAAACATACACATAAATATATAGTATATGGGACTCCGAGATCACAACTCAAGGAGAAAGTAGATCTCCAAATTTTATTAGGATGATTCAGTAGGTAATGGAACCAAACAATGAATGATTTTGTTAAGTCTCTAAACCCCGCTATGGTGCAATGGTAAAAAATCACCGGAGGGCAAGTTAACACCTTGTAGCCCACCCAAGGATATAGCTTTAACATGCCTAATACAATTTGATTTCACATGGTTTACATGGTCCTCCATATATAGGTTCTTGATAAGTAACTCTTCGCTTATTACGACTCTTAGTTCCTGTAACTTATACATGAGTTACATCTTAGTTTTGTATTGATCTGCTAACATATTACTAACTCACCGTAAGAAACCCACTAATGCATTAATGTATTAATAAGCATTATTCTTCCTTAATTGGAGAAAACATGTCTTGGAGTTTGGATCTTCAAGGTCTTTGAAGTATGGAGATGGATCATTGACAATGAAACTATAATCCTCATATGTACAACAATTCACAAGGACCACAATCTTATAATCATCGTCTCTAAATATCCTCTTGAATATAAAGCTTAATAATAGCTAGAGGGAAAACATTCTTTTCATTCGGGTATGGTTGGGTTGAGAGAAAATGGAAGAAAGAGAAAAGAAAGGAGGAGAAAAAGAATTTTTGTTTGTTTATTTGGTATAGTGGAAAATTTGAAAAGAAAATAGAGACATCGGTAGAGTGAGGGTGCCTGTGGAGAGAGTGAGAGAGATTGGTAGAGATACAAAGAGAGTGTATGTGGAGAATGCAACAACCGCATCTATCAGGGGCTACACACAACCCATGTTAGAATCTTGCACAATATAAAATTTGATGTAAATTGCATTATTTAAATGAGAAGAGAGCGATATAACACATAAATTCTAGCAATAAAATTACCTTTTTCAATATATATATAAAATAATAATAATAATAATAATAATAATAATACTAATAATAATAATATTATTATTATGGCAGCGACGGGCGATTCCCACGTAGAGCTAGGGTTTGGGTCCTCGGCTTTTGCCTGGGACCCAGGCTCGATGGAGGGGCCGGTCGGTACAGGTGGTGGCCACGACGGTGCTGCCAGCGATATGCTTGTGGTTGCCTCGACGACGGCGCATACATATGGGAGTGGTGTTGGTGCGGTGGCAGCACACATGGCTGTGATGTCGGCGACGGCTGGAGTAGTTGGTAGTCGGGAGGAAGGAGGTGGCTGGACAATGGTTGGCCGACGACGCCATGTGGGTCGGGTCACTAGGACGACGAATTTGGATCTGCTGTTGCGAGGACTAGGAGGTTCCCAACGTCCTCTGGTGTTGGGTGTAGGGCTTGGCCGGCGCACTACTATGACGTGGGAGGAACGTCGTTATGCCCACAGCCTCCTTTGGCATCAAGGGGTGGTACTCGTCGTCCGGATGGGTTTATATCCAGATTTGGCGGGCATGCTCCACCTCATTGTGCGCTCAAGTACCGGGAGGGTGCAACGTACGGAGGTTGGCGGTGGAGTATCTTATGCGGACGCATGCCGGTCTGGGGACTATCAAGGAGACGGGGCAATGCATTACATTGCTCCCAAAATGGTGGAAGGCTTCATCCGGTTGGCTTTCACAGAGGAGGAAATGGCACAGACTACGGAATATTGGCGTAATACTCTTGTTCTCTATGTGCTTGGAGATAAGCCTTTCTATGGTTAGATACGTGCGTTTGCCCACCGGGTGTGGAGTCCAAAAGGGCTTATGGAGTTTACGCACGGGTGGATGGATTCTACTTTGTGAAGTTGGCCTCAATGAGGATGTTGAGCGTATTCTTCAAGGTAGTCCCTAGACTTTTGACGGTCGTTTGATCATTCTGATGGAGTAGACGTCAGTATCGATGTGTGAGCGGGAAGTCCATACTGTTCCCATCTGGGGGGGTTATCGTCTAATTATTGGAGCTTAACAATGTTAATGAAGCTGGCTAGTCTCATTGGCAAGCCGATTAAGGCTGATGAGGCCACGTTGAGGAGAGAGAGGCTTATATATGTCCGGGTATTTGTGGAGATTGAGGACAAAATGTGCTCCCCTCTTAGCTGAAATATGAGGTTTCCTCTGGAGAAGTATATGTGTAGAAAGTGGACTACGAGTGGGTTCCTCCGGTTTGCAAGCAGTGTCGCTGTTTTGGTCACACGAGATATAGATGTCCCTGGGATCGGAGACTCGGCCGGAAGAAGGTGCTTCGGGAAACCCGTGAGGAGATGGCTGCGATGGAGGAGGTGCGAGTTGATGGACATTGGGATTCTCAGGCTATGGACGAGGGTGACACAATAGAGTCTGGCTGCGATCGTCAGCTGGTGATTAGCCAGGCTCCAGGGGCCCGCCAATTGGCGTCCAACCAGCCTCAGCTGACTTGGAAGGCTAATGTTTAGCTATAACTGTTTCTAGACTCCGGCAAGGGTGCTATGATCTTTAGCAGTACAACTGGAGGGAGCGAAGGGGCTATTCAGAAGAAGCCATCTGCGGTTGAAAAGGGCCACAAAGGGGGTAAAGTTGATAGGTTGGTTGATATCACATATAGCAGAAAAATGCGGGCTCAAGCTATTCAGGAGGATACTTTACAGCATGAGCATTCAGATCAAGGGACGGTCGTTTGATCATTCTGATGGAGTGGACGTCAGTATCGATGTGTGAGCGGGAAGTCCATACCGTTCCCATCTGGGGGGTTATCGTCTAATTATTGGAGCTTAACAATGTTAATGAAGCTGGCTAGTCCATTGGCAAGCCGATTAAGGCTGATGAGGCCACGTTGAGGAGAGAGAGGCTTATGTATGTCCGGGTATTTGTGGAGATTGAGGACAAAATGTGCTCCCCTTTTAGCTAAAATATGAGGTTTCCTCTGGAGAAGTATATGTGCAGAAAGTGGACTACGAGTGGGTTCCTCCGGTTTGCAAGCAGTGTCGCTGTTTTGGTCACACGAGATATAGATGTCCCTGGGATCGGAGACTCGGCCGGAAGAAGGTGCTTCGGGAAACCCGTGAGGAGATGGCTGCGATGGAGGAGGTGCGAGTTGATGGACATGGGGATTCTCAGGCTATGGACGAGGGTGACACAATAGAGTCTGGCTGCGATCGTCAGCTGGTGATTAGCCAGGCTCCAGGGGCCCGCCAATTGGCGTCCAACCAGCCTCAGCTGACTTGGAAGGCTAAGGAAAAATGTTTAGCTATAACTGTTTCTAGACTCCGGCAAGGGTGCTATGATCTTTAGCAGTACAACTGGAGGGAGCGAATGGGCTATTCAGAAGAAGCCATCTGTGGTTGAAAAGGGCCACAAAGGGGGTAATGTTGATAGGTTGGTTGATATCACATATAGCAGGAAAATGCGGGCTCAAGCTATTCATGAGGATACTTTACAGCATGAGCATTCAGATCAAGGGAGTATAGAGGTCTTGTGCATTGAAAACCCAGAGTGGAATAGGCTCCTTATTACAGGGAGGCCTGAACATCATCAGCTCAGCGAAAGGGGAGAAGGGGATCCATTGGGGAATATGGAGGAAGGCATCTCAGGGCAGGAGGTTGTACCACTTCACCTGGGTGGTATACGCAGTGATATTTTAGGGGACTTACCCCCTTACTGATGTCAATAATAGTCTTGAAAGTACGTGAGACTTGCTCTATAGCCCGGTGGAAGAAGATCAGAGACATGTTTGCGAAGGAGAAGTGTTCTATTACTGCATTGCTAGAGACAAAGATTCGGGTGCCTGGGATCCTAGATCGTCGTACTCCACCCCATTGGATGCATGTTCATAACCTTCATCTCGGTACTATGCGAGGATTTGGATTAGATGGGATGATACAGTTTGGGATGGCTAGGTTATCTCTGTTTCTGATAAGTTGATATCCATAAATTTTCAAAATAAGGGCGGTCTCAAGTTTGTCCTTGGTGTGATCTATGGACACAATGATCGTCGGGAGAGGGACAAGCTCTGGGAGGACCTTATTTTTCTAAATGACTCTGTCCAGTCCAATCTCAACTTATCTCTTTCGTACTTGGGGGATTTTAATGCTATGCTCTACAATAACGAGAAAGTGGGTGGTCGTCGGGTCCTGCCACTATTCTTCAGGACTTCCAAAACTATCTTCTGAGATCGAAATTGCAGCCTCTTGTTCGATCTGGCCATATTTGGACCTGGAATAACAAGGCTCTGAGAAGAAAAGTAGCTTGTCAACTTGACAGGTCTATGAGAAATAGTAGGTGGTTTGCCTCTTTTCCAACGGTAGTTGCTGAAGGATTGGTAGCAGGTACTAGTGATCACTGTCCCATTCGGATCAACCTTCTACATCCAGAAAGGCTAAAATTTCGTCCGTTTAGATACAACAAGTGGTCTCTTGTTGCTAGGTATCAGGAGGCGGTGGCCCGTGGGCTTGCTAGTCGGACCTCCGGGAACAAGCAATATAGACTGGTCCAAACCTTGAAAAGAGTAAAAGAAGAGTTGAAGATTTGGAGCAAATCTACCCTTCCCTGTTCCTGGTGTAAAAAGAGAAAGAACTTCAGGAGATACATCATGCCCTCCAGTCTGACATTCTTAATAAAAATATTGCGCGATGCGAGAGGTTGCTAGTTCAGGAGGTGGGGTCTCTTTGCATACGGGAGAAAATCCAACTAGCACAACGACCGAAGTATGATTGGCTGAAGGACAGAGATAGGTGCACTAAGTACTTTTACGATGTGGTCCGTACGTGGCAACACTAGAGTTCTATACATCGTCTTATTGCTGAGGACGGCTCAGATATGCGATCTCAACAAGTTATTCAGGATGGGGCAGTCAGGTTTTACTCTGATCTATACAATCAATTTGATTATACTAATGCGTTTCCTGGTTTAACTTGTTAAAAGCTGGTCACTACAAGAGCTAATGAGATACTTCTGGCCCTTGTGACGGAGATGGAAGTGGAGGGTATTATTAGGGATGCGGATCCCAACAAAGCCCCTGGTCCGGAAGGGTTTAGCAGCAAGTTATTTAAAACCCATTGGACTGATGTGAAGGCTGAGGTGGTTGATGTGATTCAGGATTTCTTTACTCATGGTAGACTATTGCGGGAGATCAACCATACTTTTCTGATGCTTGTACCGAAGAAAAAAGGTGCGACTAATCTTGCTAATTTTTGCCCTATTGCTTGCTGCAATTTCATTTACAAGCTTATCACGCATCTTATGTGCAATCTTATGATGGATATTATGTCTAGACTGATTTCTCCGAATAAGGCTGCCTTTATTCAAGGGAGGAGTATCACATACCACTGTTTACTGGCGCATAAGATGGTGCGAGGCTTCAATAAGGCGGGAGGAGAGAAGGCTTGTATCAAATTGGATCTTCGGAAGGCATATGACATGGTCAACAGGGAATTCGTTTGTCATATTCTTCTGAATATGGGGTTCAACCCTAGCTGGGTGGATAGGGTCCCGGAGTGCATTACCACTGTTACTTTTTCGGTTCTAATTCGGGGGCAACTGCATGGATTCTTTGACAGTAATCGGGGACTTCCGTAAGGGGACCCCTTATCTCCTTATTTTATTTGTTCACCATTGTTATGGATTACCTCACTTGTCTTATGGATGCTACGAGTTACCATCGAGAGATCACTCCTTTGTTCAAGCAGGTGACCCCTCGTATAACCCATTTGATTTATGCTGATGATTTTCTCTTGTTCCTGAAACCTTCCAGATTTGGTTTGAGAGTGATTTTTGATATTGTCTTCCTTTGAGCGTCTATCGAGCTTGAGTCTCAATAAGGAGAAGAATAAGGTTTACTTCAACCGTTCATGTCAAGATAAGGATGAGAAGGCTACTGTCTTCGGGATTAGCCATGATACTCTTCCGGTTAAATATCTTGGTGTTCCTCTATCCTGTAATTATTCTACCAATATAGTGTCAAAGCTTGGTGGAATTTACTCATCGGCCGGTTGAAGGGTGGCAAGCGCAAAGTATATCTTTCGGTGGCAGAGTTGAACTAGTCCGATCTGTGATTTCATCTGTAGTTATGTTCTGGTTGCAATTAATCCTTTTGCCTACTGCTACCATCCGGAAGATCGAGAAGATATATTCTAACTTCATATGGCGGGGAGGTATCCATGCGATCTCTTGGGAGAATCTCTACCGTTCCAGGGGAGAAGGAAGAGTGGGGCTTAGGCCTCTTCTGACCCTACGGAAGGTTGCTAGTCTGAGGCTGGCTTGAAAATTCATTCAAGGAGACACACTGTGGGCAGCCTGGATGAGCAATCGATATCTGCACCAGGAATCATTTTGGGAGTATCAATGTAACAACAATGAATCGGTTGTTCTCAAGCAAATTCTCCGTCACCGACTCACCGGGGTAGCCTGAAACAGAGTATCACTCGAGTTATAGCTAATGGTCAGCAGACAAGCCTTTGGGAAGATCCTTGGGTAAACCATCAGAGCATTCTGGAATGGTTGGGTGTCCAAGGAAGGGCTCCTTTTCCTTGGCGGGGCCAGGTCAGCCGTATCATCAGGACGGATGCGTGGCAGTTGGCGGATCTGCACATCCCGGTAGACCTTGCTAATCGCATTCGTCGTATTCCGATTTCTGGGAATGTAGATCGGGATACCTGGAGGTAGGATGGCAGTCATACGGGAGAGTTTGTCTTCAAGCTTGTATACGATCAGACTTAGGAGTGTTTTGCCACGTGGAGTATGCTGATATCGTCTGACAGAAAGGTATTGCAAGAAAGTTTCAATATTGCATGTATAAGCTCCTGTTGGGTAAACTTATTATCCGGGACCGTCTTCACCAATTCAAGGTTCTTCCTCTTGACCTCAGTTGTGTGCTATGTGGCCAACGATCGGAATCTATGAAACATTTTTGTTCTTTGAGTGTCTCTACTCCTAGGAAGTCTAGCAGGCGCAAAGAAGGGTGCTGAAGCTGAGGAATGCTAATGCTATGCAACACATAAAGATCATTGGGAACAACAAAGGGGCTCGACGACAAGTTTGCTTTGGTTCAAGGTGGCTTGTACCAGTCTGGTTTCGGTAGTGCGGCATATATGGAAGGAAAGGAACAATAAGATCTTTGCCGGGCTCAATACCTCTCCTACTGGAGTTCTTCATAACATTGAGTTTGATGAAAAGGGTTGATCCCTAATTTGACTCCCACCTAAAGGGGATGAGATGTAACTAGTATTTTATCAATACAATTACCTTCTTCCATATATATATATATATATATATATATATATATAAAGAGAGAGAGAGAGAGAGAGAGAGAGAGAGAGAGAGAGAGAGAGAGAGAGAGAGAGGAATCCAACCATTGTAGGACTGAAATGGTATTGAAAATTTTATAAAATTTTATAGTTGTCATGGTTCTCTCATTTCCTCTTGCTTTCCTGTTCTTTTTCCCTCCTTACCAAACAAGGTACACACGTTTTTTCTCCTTTTCATTTCTTCCATTCCCCCTCAAACTAAATACAACCTAAATGAAGATTTCTTCATTGAATATTGCGGGTCTTCATTGTTTCTTAGCATGGCTTTGATATTTTTGTGTTCTACAAAATTCTAGCACACTTATTCATGGAGTTGCTTATGGACAGACTCGGGCAATTAATAAACATATGCATTCTGCAAGAAAGTAAGCGTACCTGAAATTGGAATGCTAAGATAGATTTGTGGCAACACATTAGAAAATAAGAGAAGAAATTAGTGTATTCATAAGAGGTTGAAGGTGAGGCCAATGGAGCATATGAGAGTTACCATTTCAGGTGGTTTGGACATGTCTAAAATGGATCAATAGATGCATCGATTAGGAGTGATAAGAAATTAGCCAAATGAGCTACTAAAACTAAGCAGGCCCAAATGAACTTGGATTAAGGCCGTCACAAATGATATGGTTTTTTATTGATGTTATAGAGGAGATATCCCTTAGCGGAGCTGCATGGAAGAAAAGGATTAAAATAGCCAACCGGATTTTTTTCTTTTGTAATAAAGGCTTTTTGCTGTTTTTGTGTTTTTTTTAATCCTTCTTAGGTTTTCTAGTATATTCACTGAATTGGAAATTGTAGGTAATGGAAAAAGATCTTTAGGACTTGAGGATGTTGGCTGTAAAACTTTCAAATTGACTTCGTCCCGCACCTTGGCTATAAAACTTTAGGACTTTCAAATTAACGGGCATGTTTGCCGACAAATCTTTGTAGCAACTTTTCAAAGTTGTACTAAACAAGAAGAGTTGAGCTGGATTTGAATGCACTTATTCTACTGTAACGAATGTCAAACATGGTGCATGGCTTTTAAGGATGATATCTCGACACAATTGATGTAGTGTTGAATATCATGCATATGTGGCAATTGGACAGGAGTCTTTCCGCGATTGGCATCTGCAAATTCTCAGACAAGTGGTTTGATTACCTTAGGCAATTCCAGTGTTTTAATAATTGCTTGAGACGCGCTCAAGTTGCAGGGCACACCCTTGAGTCTTGTTTGCTCTGAGGTGAGGCATAATCACCTGAGTGCACATGGCACATGACTCACCTTTTCTAGGGGCGCTTTTGATTCCCACACCAAATTACCATTAGTTCCAAGACCAAACCTTCAATCCCATTCGCGTTCTGCATCCCAAATCAGAATACAAATTGGTTGGTAGCGTTGGTGATGGAGATGGTGATATGGCTGATGATTTTTGGGGTCTTGTCAATTTTCTATTGTTACGAATTTGTCATAGTATCTTTTGGCGATGGTTAAATCTTAGTTCTTATCTTTATGACTTCATGTACTCCACTTTTTACTATTTTAATATTGATATTAATTGATTCGATATAATATGAGTTTGTTTATCTAGAACTATATTATTTAAATAAATTTCTAATATGTGCATCTCATGGTGCCCCTTGTGCCTAGGACCTCATTGCCTCGAGTGCACCTTACACCTTTTAAAACACTGGGCAATTCATACAAATCTACATTTTCCTTGAAGACAACATCGGCAAAACCACGTCGCCTTATGTTTGGTGCACTTAGATATAACAACAAGGAATCTATTAGGGTTGAAGGGTAAAAACAGTTCCATTTGAAGCTCTGGGTCGGTCTTCAACCTTCACTGATATAAGTGTAACATTCGTACCATCCTTCCTAAAGGAATAGGTAGCAGTCTTCGATGGAATCATGGAGTGATGATTCTGCGCCATTGACGACCCGATAATAAATGTAAAGCTTTCGTAGGATGCATCATGATACCGCATCCTGATAGAAAAGTTAGGCATCTCCTGATGTAAGGTTCAAAATACCGATATCAGAATCAGTATCGGACCATTCCTATGAGTATCGGGATCGGCGGTATTGGCAGTATTGTAGGTTTCGGATCGAAGTATCAGATTTTTTGGTATCGGAGAACAAATAATTATTAGTAAATTATTAACATTTTAGAAAACATGTTTTATACATTTAGGCATAATTTTTATATTTTCAGTGTTGTTTCTTAGTTGTTTTGAAATTGAATGAGATAACAGTCACCCTTACCGGTTGGTTTATATACGATAGATAAGTTTCTTCTTTTACATGCTTTTACAACCATACCATGCTTACACCCTTGTCGATTGGTCTTTTTCGTTCAATTTTCTTTGCCTAATTGACCGGAAAAGAGACCCCCAGTGTCGCTATCGGTCAGTATCGGGTATCTGTCGGTATCGGATCGGGACATGTCAAACCGTATCGGTATCGGCCGTATCGGATTGGTATCGGCCGATACTGCAAACTATTGTAATTATCTGTTCTCAACCACTGTAACATGTAGGAGCTTGGGTGTTCTTGGAAGCTTCACCATCTCAACATCGAGTTTGGTGACAAGATTTTCACAATTCCTCCATTGATAATAACATTTCATACGTTGAAGTTTGAACGTGATGTGCACTTTGTGTGGAAGATGTGGCACAACCAATATTTCATTATTTGTTGTCCTAATAGAGGATAGGCTTGTTAACCCTATCAAGGCTTCTTTGAGATCAGCATGTACCATTTGTTCTTCATCTTCTTAATAACAAAATTCTCTTCATTTCACTCTTTTGCAAGAGATAATCTTGCGACCTGGACAAACGACATAATGACCAAACCCATGGCACTTGAAATACTTGCGCGGATCAAAATAGGCAGGTTGGGACGTCCAGAGTTGATATCCTTTTCTTTGTTTGAGACATTGAGGGAGTTGGTATAAAGGAACCAGCTTTGCTTGGTATTCTGGATATTTATGATTGGCTTCTCCAATTCTAAATGCCCTAGTTGTCCTTCAAGCAAGGAACATTCTTCTTTGGTTGTTGCTTTCTAACTTCAAAGCCAACTTGATGAAATCATTTGGTGTCCAACAAGGTTTGAGTTGAATGCCATCCTCAATATCTGATTTTAGACCACGAAGGTTTTATGCTATTATTTCCTAATTTTGGCTCCTTGGCTTTGTAAGTCATAAAGGGTTAGTCAGAGCCCATAATGTATTTCTCATAGTTTGCAGTGTCGTCCGATACCGATCCGATACGGCTGATACCGATACGATTTGACATGTCCTGGGATCCGATACCGGCCGATATTCGATACTAACCGATACCGACATTGAAAGACCCTTTTTCGGTCAATTTGACAAAGAAAATTGCAAAAAAACCATTCGGGAAAGTTGTAAAAGCATAGTAAGGTTATAAAAAAGAAGAAGAAAACTTACCTAATGCATGTAAACCAATCGGCAAGGTTGACTACTATTTCATTCCATTTCAAAATTACTAAGAAATAACACTGAAAATACTTAAAATTATGCCTAAATGTATAATTTTTTTAAAAATGCTAATAATTTATTAATAATTATTTGATTTCCGATACCCCAAAAAAATCGATACTTCGGTCCACCAATATTGCCGATCCTGATATTCATAGGAATGGTCCGATACCGATTCCGATACTGATATTTCAACTACTTCTGTGATTACATGTCATATTGCCACAGGTTATGCAACTAGAGAAAGTTGTGGTGCCAGAAATGTATTTCCTCTTGAGCTCCTGACATATTCTCCTAATCTAGACACATCATCACCCTAGATCAGATCTTTCTTCTCCCTTGGTTCAAGTTCTCACACCATGTTGATGCATACTTCATTAACTTGATAGTTGATAGCAACTAATTTCACTCGTTCAACGCTAGATAGTCCCTTGATCTTGAAAACACGTTCAACAATGTGAATCCACTCTAAAATCATGTTGATCTTGATTCTAAGTTCACCATGACAATGATGTTTCTTCACAATTTATAGACAATGTGTTCTTTGTTCTTGGTGGCAAAGGTGAGATCCCGGGCCTCACTTAAATATGAATATCTATCATGGTGAAAAGGATTTTTGGATTTTAGACCACGAAGGTTTTATGCTGTTATTTCCTAATCTTGGCTCCTTGGCTTTGCAAGTCATAAAGGGTTAGTCAGAGCCCATAATGTATTTCTATGATTACATGTCATATTGCCACAGGTTATGCAACTGGAGAAAGTAGTGGTGCCAGAAATGTATTTCCTCTTCAGCTCCTGACATATTCTCCCAATGTAGACACATCTCACCAAAGATCAGATCTTTTTTCTCCCTTGTTCAAATTCTCACACCATGTTGATGCATATTTCATTAACTTGATAGTTGATAGCAACTAATTTCACTCGTTCAGCGTTAGATACTCCCTTGATCTCGAAAACACGTTCAACAATGTGAATCCAGTCTAAAATCACCAAGTTGCATCCAGACCTCAAAGTTGGGTATGTTGATCTTGATTCTAAGTTCACCATGACAACGATGTTTCTTCACAATTTAGACAATGTGTTCTTTGTTCTTTGTGGCAAAGGTGAGATCCCTACTTAAATATTAATGTCTATCATGGTGAAAAGGATTTTTGGATTCAATTTCATCAATGGAACATGTACCTTTCTCTAATTCAGAATTTTCATGGTGTCAATGTTCATGCTCTTGTTGTTTAAGAGGTGGTTGGTTATTTGTTGGACTTGTTGAAGTTGGCGGTTTATTTCTTCCATCTTGATCTCACGATCATCTCACATACAGTGTTCTAAATGGCGGCGCCTAGGCGGTAGGCGGTCTCTCTCCGCACCGCTTTTCGGTAGGCCGTGGAGTAGGCGACCAATGGAGGTGGCGGAGGTGAGGTGGCGTAGGCGGGCGCCTAGGCAGAGAAATACCTAACAAGTTATTTTGGCCAAAAAAGTTTTGTAAGCATTAAGGACCTATGGTTCACTTTTACAAAACTAAAACTTTATAAATCTTTGTTCTACATCTTAGTTATGCATAGAACACCCATAAATTTGCATATTATGCAAAAAACAGTAAGGAAATAGTAAAAAATGTTCAAAAATATATCAACTGCCTAGGCAGTGCGGTAGGCGGACTCTCTCCGCTGCGCACCTGCCTATCGCCGTTTAGAACCTTCCTCACATAAGTTCGACAAAAAGAGATGAATTGACGGGATAGCTATGGTTCCATACCAAAAGGCACTGGGATCACGCAACAAGGAGATACCATATCTCTAATTTGATCAGGATTAATAAAGGTTGAACTAAACAAGGATTTGTCTTGGAAAGTTTCTAAACCCTGTTAGTATCTGACAGTAAATATTCACCAAAGGTCGGTCACCACCTTAGAGCCCACACAAGGATATTCCATAGCTTGCAGTATCGGCCGATACCGATAAGGTTTGGCTGTCCCGATCCGATAGCGACCGATATCCGATATTGACCGATACCGACATGGTTTTTTTTCTTCTTCTCTTTTTCGGTCAATTCGGCAAAAAAAAATGGACAAAAAAGACCAATCACAAGGGTGTAAAAGCATAGTAGAGTTGTAAAAGAAGAAAACTTATCTATCACATGTAAACCAATCGGCAAGGGTGACTATTATTCATTCAATTTCAAAACTACTAAAAAAACACTGGAAATACTTAAAATTATGCCTAAATGTATAAAATATATTTTCTAAAATGTTTATTAACTAATAATATTTGCTTTCCGATATTAACAAATCCGATACTATGATCCGAAACTGCCGTCCGCCGATATTGCCGATACTGCCGATTCTGATACTCATAGGAATGGTCCGATACCGATTCCGATACCGATACTTCGAACCTTGGGGTATTCACCAACCCAAGGAGTCTACCAGGTAAAAGTATAATAGACTGGAAAGAAAAAGAGAATACTTGTGTTGTATCTGCGAAATGAACTTGACTTCACATGGTTCACACAGACCTTTATATATAGATCCCTTGAGAAGTAACACTTTATTAGTTATTACAACTGTTAGTTTGCATGACTTATACATCAGTTATTACAACTTCGTCTTCATAATTCATAAGTTTTTCATCTGCTCCCACTTTCCATAAGAAACCCACTAATGTATTACTGTATTAATGCTCCTGTATCAATATCGTTTCACCATTTTTACAGTTGTAAGCTTTCGTTGGAAATCTAGTGTTGCTTGTTAGTGCTTCTTTGTTCGTTCTCCTTGTCTACTGTTTCTCTTTTTAGTGCGGGCGGAATATGCAATTCAAAAAAAAAAAAGAACTTACTATTGTTGTTTCCTAGGTTATAATACTTTAGGCTCTTACCAGAATGTTGGTGGCAGAATATCATTCTAGTCAAGATAATCTTAAGGATACCCAATTTCTACAGTTCTCACTCCACACCAATTTACTCAAATATGCTATTCGTATCATGCAGACATACATCCCGTATGATTGAATCTAAACATAGGTATTATAATATGGGTTATAACTGTGGGAATATTTAGTTTCATTTTAGGCATTTTATATACAATTTTGTTCCTATCCACACTTATAGTTTCAAGCAAGGTTTTTAAACTCGATTTTGGTATTGGTCTTGCTCCGTCTCAAAGTTCCATTTGAAGATTTGTGTTATTTTTTGTGTTCACATAATTCCTTGTGCTCTGCCACTCTGTAGTGCCAAATAGATTTTGACCCAGTTCACTTTGAAAAAGAAACCAGATCTTAGAAATGTTCTTTACAAGTAAACTTCTAAATTCAATTGAATAATCTTCTTTTAAAAATGTTATGATATTGGCTGAAATCAATATCTCAACCTGATCCGGAATGGTGTTCCATAAAAGCCAAAGTGCCAACATATCGGTTTTTACCAGTATTTTAACAGTTTAACTGTGAATTTACCATTATTCTAGTACTCTGCTATGGCCTAGACCCCTTCTTGCCTTAATACAATTTGATTCTTCACAGCTCTAAATTCACAACTCTGATTTTAGGTTGCAGAGCCAGTTCTACAACAGGGGCATCCATTTGATTTCTCTGTGATTATGCAATTGGTGACAGTTCTATCAAGTGGACCGCATGAAGAACTTAAGGGTTTCTTGTCATTTGTGAGTTCATCTTTAATTGCTTCCTGAAATCATTTTCTTCATGCGCTTTATTTTCAGGCATTGCATTATTTTACTACTTGTGTTTCAGTTACAACAGTATGTTACCCATTATTATTTTAAGAGATTTACCATTATCTGGGTTCTCATCTCTGCTACATAGGTGTACAAATCTGTAGCAGATGTTATTGGCTCTTATTCGAGATGGATAGTGTCATTCCACAGTAACATTAGACCAGTACTGTAAGAATCCAAATTGAAATTTCTTATACCTTGTATTATATGACATTCAATTTTTTGTTCTGATTTCTAGTGGTCATATTAACTAGTTTCTCATAGACCTCATAATCTTTCAGTCTATTCTGTGGTTTTGGGGTCAAAAATTCAATTTCCTCAACTGCCTGCTCCTCAACCTTACGGAAAGTTTGTGAAGATGCTTCTCAAGTGATTCTTGATCCTCAGAATTTGGAAATTCTACTCTGGATTGGAGAGGTATGTTTCTGCTAAAGCTATGGAGGAATTTGTGATAAAATTACACAGATCAATTATCTAGTTTATGTGCTGTGCATGATCATATGTTCACATATATATATATATATATATATATATATATATATATATATATATAGTCGTGTATGGACGTGACATAATCACATGTGTGCATGCATATAGTCTTCAGGATCCTTTGTAGATGTATGGACTGATTATCTTTTGCAGCTGGATGCTGCAGTATATGGACAAGGCAAAGGTCCACAGAGTTCCTTTAAAGCAGCCATTCAAGTTTTGCCTTTCATCTTTTTCCAATCTGTATAAAGATAAGAAGCTAAAATATGACATAAAGTTCCTTTCTAGTTACTATAAGGTTCAAATTTTGGTTTCTTACTCTTGTGAGTTTCAGTTTCAGCATCCTCATGCCGCCACAGACATTCTCCCTCTCCTCCCCCCTTTTCCTTTTTTCCAGTTTTGTAAGTATTAGTTCGTATGAGTATCGACTGATTCTGTAAACCTTGCTGTAATGTTGCATCCTTGCTGGAATTTGCTATCCTCTGTTCTTCACAATATTCTCCATGTTCCATCTGTTGGTTTACAAAGAATTGGACTGAAAGAAAAAAAGAGGATCTTGGATACTGGTGGTCTAAATAAAGCACAAGTCATGATCCCAATTATTGTCCAAACAACCAAAACATAATTCAAGATCAAATCGTGATACAAATTGACACCCCCGTTTGGCCAAGACTAAATAAGAACAGGAGACCAAAAACCGAGAGAGATGGCTTGCTGTGGCGTCTGCTAGTGAGCCACAGTGCTCGGTGAGTCTGACACCATTGCTCCGCGTGCTCGGTGAGTCTGACACCATTGCTCCGCGTGCTGTGTCGGAAGCAAGTGAGAGCAGGAGGTGGAAGGGGAAGAGAAATAATGAGTACTACTACTCAATTTCTACTAATTTCTACTAATTTCTAATTTTATATTACTAATTTCTAATTTTATATTTAAATTACAATGTGCATCAATAAGGGTATTATTGTTAAAATGTACCTCCAAACATAAGTTCGACTGATAATTTGACGGCGGGGAAGTCTCGAAAAACTTAATGGTGGGAACCTAAAAACCTAAAACGATAATAGGTTTCTACAATTAACTATGTGTGTGTGTGTGTGTGTGTGTGTGTGTGTATATATATATATATATATATATATATATATATATATATATATATATCGGGTGAAGCCTGGGATCCAGTCACACAGACGGGTGTCGAGGGAGTTGTCGGTGGACAGGATCGGCATCGACAGCGGTCTCCGGAGGGTGGACGACACTTACTCGGCGGGGAAGGTATTGGAGGTTGCCAATCTAGGGGCAATGCCATGAATGTTGGTAGACGTCGAACTTATAGCCCAGCGAGCGGGACGCGAACTAGTGGTCCGACGCGAGAGACGAGACCGACGACAGGGATGGGTAACCGACCACTACCAGTAAAGGGGGACCGACGATTACCTAAGGAGGATGGGTCTCATAGTTGATCGATTTCAGGTGCAGGGGGTTCGCAGACCCCGTCATGGCTATTGAACCTGCAAGATAGTGCGGATGTCTTGGGGGATGATTGTACTAAGACGGGCAAATCCTGGGCCGATATATGTCGGCCATGCGTGACTATGGTGAATGCGGAGATGCGATATGTGGAACCGAAGACGGTTAATGAGAGACGTCGAGCTCGATTTACGATGGAGGATATGGAAGAAACTGCAGCATATTGGCATCTGTCCTGGGCGATAGATCGTTCTTAGGTCAGTTTAGAGCTTACGCTAACAGAGTATGGAGGCCCAAGGGGAGTATGGAAATATTCTCATGTGACAACGGATTTTTCTATGTGCGATTTGGACTTCAAAAAGACGCGACACATCTTATGAAGGGGATCCTGGATGTTTGACGGACGGTTGAATATTATTAACCAATGACAGGTGGACTCCAAATGTGAACGTGAGCTGCATCATATGGTAACGATTTGGATTCGTCTGTCGGGATTACCTATTCATTACTGGAGCACTCCTATGTTGATGAAGCTCACAAGTATTATAGGGAAGCCTATTAAATCGGATAAGGCTACGACGTAGAAGTCAAGACTTGCTTATGCCAAAGTGTTTATGGAGATAGAAGCTCCCACGGAATTACCGCGGGGATTTCAAATTTGAAGTTCCCTCTGGAGAGGTCTTCACCCATGTAGTTGACTATGAGTGGGTTCTTCCTGTATGTAGTGGTTGCCATTGTTTTGGGCATACGGTTAGAGCGTGCCCATTTGCACGTGGGGAGGACCATCCTGTTGAGGGGATCCCGACGAGTAGCAACTAGCACCAAGAAGAAAGGCAAGATGAAGGCGACTCGCTCATGGAGGAGTATGTGGGTGATAGGTTAGCGGTGGTAGCGGCAATCATCCAAAATAAAGAACAATCATCCGCCAAAGGGAGCAGTCGACATATGGCCGAATCTAGGGAGGCCTGGTCGAGTCCCTCATCTGGGCAGCTGGTCCCGTTTGTGGATCGCAATGTTCCACAACTGGGGAGTCAGGCAGGGTAGGGCCAGACAGTGGAGCGATCGAAGGCGTCTACGAGTGATATTATCAATTATTCTAGAAAGAAGAGGCATGCGCCTTATACTGTAGAAGGAGAATCTCTGTGTAGATAACCCAAATTCTTATTCCACAAGATGACCCAAATTGGAAAATATTGCTATGTGGTGATCCTAGTGATGGCCATTTTAGCAGAGAAGGAGTAATATGGTTTTCGAACTGAACTCCTAGTGATGGCCATTTTAGCAGAGAAGGGGTAGTATGGTTTTCGAACTGAACTCACCAATGACCTGATGACAAGTTTGAGTGGTATCCAAGGTCACAACAATAATCAATAATGTCCATTCTGATATGGAACATGCAGGGTGCTAACTCGCTGGATCATTGGAGAGAGATTAGGGAATTAGCTAAAAGATCACACAGTATGATTACTGCATGTTGGGAAAAAAAATTAAATCACGTATCAAGCTGACTAGAAGGACCCCTACTTTCTGGAATCAGGCTCATAACTTGAATAAATGCGATATGGTGAGAGCATGGCTGTTATGGAGTACCAAAGTTTGGTCCACTCCCATCACTCATAACTTGGACCATCACCAATAAAGGAGGCTTTAAACTCATGTTTGGCATAGTATATGGGCACAACGACGGGAGAAATCGAGAGCTTTTGTGGCAGGAGATCATCATTGATCAATGGTATCACAGATTTCCAACTTCACCTCCCCCTGCTTCTGGTTGGAGACTTCAATGCGCGAGAGCTTTTGTGGCAGGAGATCATCATTGATCAATGGTATCACAGATTTCCAACTTCACCTCCCCCTGCTTCTGGTTGGAGACTTCAATGCGCTGATGTACAGTCACAAGAAGATTGGTGGGAGACATGTTCTAGACTTGATAACAGCGGACTTCCAACGGTGTTTGCTACAGTCGGAGCTCAAATGCTTGAGGAAATTGGGCTATGTATGTACATGGAATAATAGGACCATTCATAAGCATATTCTTTGTCAGCTAGATCGGACACTTGGCAATAGTAGATGGTTCGATATTATGTCGGTTATAGTTGCTGAGGGCCTTGCCTTATTAACCAGCAACCACTCCCTTATTCAGGTGCGATTTGCCACTCCACAACGGCAACGAGCCGGACCCTTCAACTATAATAACACTTGGCACTTGCTCTCTGGATACAGGGATGTCGTACAGTCTGACCTACGGCTGACGAATGTACAATTCCGCATGGTCCAGAGATTAAAGGCAGTTAAACACCCACTTATACTCTAGAATAGTAGTAGGTCAAAACGGTGCTACCCAACGTGAACAGGAGCTTCACGATATACAATCGAAACTGTAGACAGATCCTACAAATGCTGATCTTGCTAGCCCGGAGAGCGATCTTTTGAATGAGGTGCGATCCATTTATCTTTAGGAAGAGATTCAGCTTGCGTACGTGCCAAATGTGCCTGGTGAAGGAAGTTGATCGGTGTACACATTTTTTCTATGATACTATCAGAACACGTCAGCACATGAACAACATTTACAAGCTCGTTAGTGCTGAGGCACGAGACATCTACTCCTACTGACATTCAGTCAACGGCAGTTGACTTCTACCAAAAGCTCTACAACCAAAATGACTATATACAAGATTTTCCGGAGCTGGTTTGCATGAAGCTAGTTTCAAACCAAGGAAACCATTAAAGCCTATCACTCTTGAAGAAGTTGAAGAAATGGTAAAGAATGCAGATCCCAACAAGGTCCCATGACTCGATGGTTTCAATAGTATGTTTTTCAACGTTCATTGGGAAGAGCTGAAACACCCAATTCTTTATATTGTACATGATTTTCTCGCAACTGGGAAGCTACTGGGAAGATTAATCACGCTATTCTTACACTTATCTCGAAGAAGGAATGTGCCACCTCTTTGGCTGATTTTTTACCTATTTCTTGCTACAATTTTATAAACAAAATCATCATGCATATTATGTGTTGGAGGATGGAACAGACTATGCCGGGGCTTATTTCTCCTAACTAGGCTGCGTTCGTCAAATGTGGGTCGATTGCAGATAACAACTTATTGGCTCATGAAATGATTCGAGTTTTTAATAAAGTTAGGAGAATAATGCTTCTGTGAAGCTAGATTTGCGGAAAGCATATGAAATGGTGAACAAAGAGTTGTCTGTCGTATTATGCTGGCTATGGGTTTTGATGCTACGTGGTTGGCCAGGATTCATGAGTGCATCTCTACCTCCACCTTCTCGATCTTGATTAAAGGTCATCCATACGGGTTCTTCTCCAGTAATCGGAGGGTACGTCAGGGGGACCCATTATTTTCGTATATTTTACTCTGTTTATAAAGTATTTTCGTGCTTAATGGACGTTGTTATTCATAGGCATTATTACGCCATTGTTCAGGACGGTTAAACCGATAGTCTTCCATCTTAATTATGTTGATGATCTATTGGTCTTCTTGGTTCCATCTGAAAGGGGTCTCAATGCCACAATATATATTATAGAGGAATTCAGTCGGTTGTCGGGTCTTTAACTTAATAGAGAGAAGAGCAAAGTTTATTTCAACTCTCACTGTCCAAATTAGGAGGAGCTTAAAGAGATTCTTCAAATTGAGCGAGTTGCCCTAGCTGTAAAGTACTTGGGGTTGCTGCTTTCTGTTAACTATGCAGGGGCGCAAGAATGTCAGAGTTTGATAGACTATGTACAAAAACGGATTGAGGGTTGGCTGGCCCAGAATCTATCCATTGGAGGTAGAATCGAACTGGTTCGCTCAGTCATTTTTGCCATCTCAATGTTATGGTTACAAACTATTATGCTTCCCTCGGCCACCATTCGCAAAGTGGAGAAGCTATGTGCTAATTTCGTGTGGACGGGTGGTATCCATACAATTGCTTGGATAGGCATATGTCGGCCTAAAATTGAAGGTGGAGTGGGGCTCCGATCTTTAAATACTCTTCGCAATATAGCTGGGTTGAAAACAATATGGAATTTCATGGAAGGGCAATCGTTTTGGCCAGATGGACTCGAGCTAGATATTTGAAGGAGAAGAATTTCTGGATCCAACAATAGGATAATATTTTTTTGGTCATTTATAAGACCATTTTGCAGCAGCGGTCCAAAATCCA